>VZTD01004314.1:0-170306 GCA_013397725.1 Rhagologus leucostigma
ATAATGAAACAAAGCATCCTGGGGAAGGCGTTTTTGGTCTCCCTAACATGGGGACTATCTCTCCTAGGGACGGTCCCGCCAATGAACTCTCTCAGTCCCTTGATTGGTAGGCCCACCGGCCTCCACAATAGATGACAACCACTCCTTTTTTCTTTGTATTGCTTTACCCTAACAGGAGGTTATAATCCTTCTCCTATACTCCAACATGGCAAACACATTCTGACTAAATGTTACACAATTAGGTGTGAAAAGTAAGTTTTACTTGATCAAAATTTTCATCTTAAGCAAAAAATATTGCTTTTTAGTTTTTTATTCCTCTTACTTTATTATTCCATTTTTATTTGCTCACAATTACATTACTTAATGGTAGGAATGCATCATTTCAGAGAGAGATTAGAAAATGTCATTCATATAAGCTTGAATACCAGTCAGAGATGAAGGGTTTTGACAAAAATCCAGTACATCTTGCCTCCTCTTTTGAAGAGTCTTACTCACTTTTTTTTTTTATTAACATGTTTATTTTCATTATCTGCCACTGAATTTATAACCCACTAGAAAACAATGCATTTGGTTTCCTCCACAGTAAGACAGAGGACTTTTTCCCACAATGGAATCACAGACTTACATGATGATGAAGGTAGGGGTGGGTATCCACATGACAGAGAATAAGAGATATTTTTATACAAGTATTACTGAACTGCTGTTCAAAAGGAGACATCTGATCCATTAGCTATAATAAACTGATACAAATAGATCAGGCCAATTTCTGTTGCTCCATCTAGTTACATGTACCTCCAGCTGGGCACACACATTTTCCTCAACAACCATTCCACTCTTTAAATGAAAATTACAAGAAAAAAACACTGCAACTTTCCAAGCATCCTCACGGAGAAATTTACCAATAATACCATATTGTTAAGAGAGAGGGGTGAGGAGAAATCTCTCCACTTGCAGAGAAAGGATTTGAAGATCAGATTACACAGTAGCAAAAAGGAAGGAATTTTTTATTACTAAATAAATATAATTTCCTACTCCTGCATGCTGAAAAGTCAGTAACTTGGACTGACAGAACAAAAAGCAATAATTTTTTTCAAAGTTTTTTTAACAGATACAAATCCCTACGAATATAAACCAGTGCAAATCAGCATGTGTCCTCTATATCTCTTGGGTAAAATTTCTTCCTTCGAACTTTCATACCAAATCATAAGTCTATATTACCTGTATCGTTTTGACTGCAGAAAAGACTAGACAAAAGCAATTAGCCTCCTGCTCAGCTCCTTATTATCAAAACCTATCACAAACTTGGACCAGGGCTACTGATCTCCTGTGAAAGTTACTGGATCTGTCCCTGTGCGCAAAGCAGGTAGAACTCGACATGTGGTCTGTAATGATTCTTCCCTCCTCCAAAGATCTTGGGAGAACTCCAACTGGGTTCATGTTCAAGAAATACACACGGGATATAACTGAAAGTGAAAGGGTTTCTTAGCTTTTGTATGAGCACTGAAGTTGTTGAACTTGTTCACCTCATTCAAGGTTGTTTTAATATCATAGTTGCTGCTATTGTGTTTACATCCATGACAATGCTCTACTCTATCATAGTAAGTTTCTTGCTGTACAGCAAGACTTTTTTTGGGGGGGGAGGAAGAAAAGACTTTGTCTTTCCAGTCCTTTTTAAAGGACTAAAGTAATTTTATGTTACTTAAAAGTAACACAGAAGCGCTGGTTTTGTTGACAGGAAAAAGGTTGTTCTGTGAAATAACACGGCATTAATGCAAGGCAGAACTACAAAGCCATGTTTCTGCAACATCTTAACAAGCTTCCTCACAGCAATTTCCAACAATATTCTAGAACTGACCTTGCATATAAACAGAGTTTGGAAGAAGGAAAAAAAAGAAATAGATTTCAGCGTTGGAACACAGTACATGGTCTTCTGACTGCTAATTTACAGGACTGCATATAACAATTTGAATAACGAAAGCATATGAATAGTTCTTCTCTGTTAGAACAGTATCCTTAAATAAGAAAAAGTTAAAAGTCAAAGTGGCCCATATAGCACCAGAAAACTGTTGAGTTTTTTAGAAATAAAATATACATATGTATTGGTCTCTACACAAAAAATACACAGATATACATGTGTGTACACACACGCACACACATATACAAATGAGTGTTCACAAATACATACATACAGATAGATAGGTAGGTAACTTGACTTCTCTTCCCAAGATTTCTGTGACAGTTCCATCTGCGTTATGCCTCAAGAGCATGTTTGGTCCATCTTTATTGCACTTCTCCAGTAGATGAACACATAAATAAATTACTTTCTAGTTCTTAAGCTGTATTTCTGCAGACAGCTAACATATTCTGCCACAAGCTTATATAATGAGCCCATACTTGTACAGATGTCAGTACAAGACTTCAAACATTTCTCAAGCATTGTTTTGCTTGCCATGTTTCTGTGTCATGAAACATCAAAAATAAAACATTTCTGCAATCCTTGGGACAACTATCATTTCCTCTTACTCTAAGCAGGACAGAAAACCCTGATTCTCTATGACAGATATAAAAATAAGGGTACCTCACAAACAGTGAGGTTCCAGAATGGGATATCTAATGATACAGAAAAAAAGCTAGCATCAGTATGACTCATGAAGCATAGGGAAAGTTGATTAAAAATTAATATCTATTAAAAATTCTCATTAAAATACCTGATTTCATTTCATTCAAAGTTTCTGCATAAACACATTACCTTTGATCCATTCTCATTCATTTAGAAAAATAAAAGCCCAGCCGTCTTGAAAGCAAGCCATTACTCTTTTTTTCTTTGACATTCCAGAAAGTTTTTTAATGAATTTCTATTTTTAGATGCTCAGGATTCCTTCCCTATTTTCACTTCTTTCTTCATTATAAAACACTGAAAGCATTTTGCCGTTACAGACAACCATCCTAACTTTACAAAAACACTCAAAAATTGGTCATAAACTCTTTTTAAATTTCTCTAAACCAAATTCCTCTTTAACAGAATCTTAAGAATGAAGGAAACTGGAATGAATAGAAGTTAACCTGAACTATCAAGGCCAGATTTTAAAGTAGCTTTCCACATCTTAAAAGTTCACCTGTGTAAACACCTGAGTCTTTGGCTGCAGTCATTTTTTTAGAGGTGAGTTCATAAAAATTTTATTTCAACAAGTTTTTATAAAGTTCAGGGATACCTGAATCAGAGAATTTACATGTCAAATATATTAATTGCTCTTTTCTTATGTACAATAATAAGATATGGCAGCCTTTTCTGTTTCTTGAGTAACAGGATGCTATGAAACATCACATCGCAGTGTGAATTTACAGGTTAATCTGGATTTACCCAGGATATTTATGTAAGGAGACATAATAAAGTGCCAAAGAAGTTATAAATCCATACTCTGTTGTGCCTTAGTCATTCCATTTAAGCAAGCCCTAGCAATAGTTTCACAGGGGCTAACGTCCCAAACCAAATGACACTTATTCCACAGGAATGTCTTTGTAAGGACCTCATATGGCATGATGAGTTTTAAATTCAAGTTTTACCTTGCTGTGTAGGCATGCTTCTCACAAACTTTCTACGTAATTAAAGTTTTCGCTTTTCAGTCCTCCCAAGAAATGGGACTCTGAAATCCTACTGTAAACTATGAAAAATTTTCGTGCTTAAAATTATTTTAGTTTATTTAAAAACTATTTTCCAAAATATATGAAAATATACAAAGAAAGACTATTACCATACTGTCTCCAATCCACATTAGGAGGTAAATTCAGCCACAAAATGAAGTTATTGAGTTCATTTAAGTAGGATGGCAGCGAATGGAAACCTTTTTGGTTATACCACACCTGGAAGAAAGAATGGAAATTGTCAATCAAAAATTAGTTCAATCTGAATGGTGACCTGAAAGCTTACATACCTTTAAGAATTGCATGAAGGATATATAATTCTTCTGTTATGAGATCTATTTATAGAACAAAGTCAACCAGGCAGAATAGAATCAGTTGATTTGCATAGGTCTTTCAACAGCATCCAGCAGTTTTCTATTGTTGGAGGTGTACACATATGTTTATTACTAAATTGAGATTCTCTGATTTAATGGAACACGGTGTTCCCCCTCCTTTACACACATGTGGTTGAACAAATAGAGAAAGAACAATGTGAAAATAACACCTGCCAGTTTAATCAAAAATACAAAAATATGTGTAAAACTAGTATTAAAATTGGAAGAATCATTGAAATTACAAAGAGACTTCTCTAAATAATATCTGCATGTGACCCACAGCATAAAATATCTAGGAACAGAATACCCCTGAAAGAGGGGAAAAGAAAGAATCAAGGAGGCACTGCTTACAAGGTATGAAACTATTCCATAGAAAAAGCTGTCTCCACCTTCAACAAGCATCAGTGGCTTGTTAAGCATGGAGGAAATTGATACAGGCAATTGATACATTACTGTTAATCATAGTTATCCGTACTGAAAACTAGGTCAAATTATTATGTATGTTTATTTTCAGTTTCAGTGACATTTAAAACCATCTGATTACTATCCACTTCTCACATCATAGCACCCTTTCTTCTCCCCTTTATTTTAAACAGTTGAAAAACTCCTAACCTTTCCCTCTTTGATATCAGCTCTTTGTACTCTGCATTTTGTGTGTCCTAGGGAGGGCAGTTCTCACTGTCTGTCTGGATTCTGAATCATACTGCAAAGTGAACAGGATTTAATATACATCTTTACTGCCTTAACACTCCTAGGATTTCAGTTTTCTTAGATAATTTCTAAAATTACCATCTATACAGTTATAACTTGGAAACTTCCCTAAAGATTCTCTTATCACTGCTTTGATGCTGTTCTCATTTACTTGCATATAATTCTGCTTTTTCTTTTTTTTTTTTCTCTTTTCTTATACTATCCAACTACAAGCCTTACTTGGACCCTAGTTCCAGACTGCAACTCTTTTTTCTAGCACTTTCTGCTTTATATTTCCCAGTGCAGGCTGCCTAAACTTCAGTTCTGTTTCCCTTTCTTAATAATTATTTTCTTCTGATTCATTCTCCTGACCACCTACTTGTTTGGATCTCCACATTTTTGTGAGGTGAGGTTTACAATACTCTGACTCTTTTAATTTTCCTCCCATCTATCCTAGATTATGACTCCAAGAACCACTCTGAGCTCCACTGTCATTTCTTCTCTGCCTCTCACCCTTGAATCTTCTTCACAACAAGCTCTGTTAGTCATTATAAAAAAGTTTAGCGGCTTTGATCAACCATTGTTCTAGCCTGCATTACTTTTCACTTTTCATTTTCTTCTCTTCTTTATGTGGTATTCACAACTGCTTGAAATCTCAACAGCACCAGTGAATCATCAAGATTGGGAGAGACCTTTAATATCATGAAGTCCAACCACCAACCCAGCATTACCACCGTTAACTCCCAGAACACCAAACTACATCACCAGATATCAGATCCAGACACTTCTTAAACACCTCCAGGGATCACTCCACCAACTCCCTGGGAAAACTATTCCAATGCCTGACCCCCTAACAGTGATTTTTTTTTCTAATATCTAATCTGCATCTTGTCATACTTGGCCCCGACAAGAACCACGCAGACCCAGCTTAGTTCAGGACAGAAAAGAAGCCAGGAAAAGCCCCCAGCTGTTTATTTTACTTCATATATATATGTTCCTAGGAATGACCATGGATTGGAGGATGAGGTTACCACCTCTCCAACCACACTGGTCAAATGAAAAGACCATCAAACTTCTCCGCCTCAGGAGAAAGAATGAAAACAAAAAGTAACGGTTAGCCAAACATAACTGTGTTTACAGAAAGTGTGTGAGAACTCCATCACAGAAATGAAAACATCAAAAGACTGCAAATCTCAGGGTGACAGAATCTCACCTGTTTCAGCTTAAGACCATTTCCTCTTGTCCTCTCACTGCAGGCACAGCAGAAGAGACCAGCCCTACCTCACTATAACCTCCTTTCAGGGAGTTGTAGAGAAGAATGGGGTCCCCCTGAGCCTCCTGTTCTCGAGACTAAACAAACACAGCTGTCTCAGCCATCCCTCATAGGAAATGTTCTCTAGGCCCTTCACAAGCCCTGTTGCCCTTCTCTGGATACGCTTCAGCACCTCAGTGTTATTTTTAAGTGAGGGGCCCAGAACTGAACACAGTACTTGAGGTACAGCCTCACCAATGCTGAATACAGGGGGAAAATCACTGCCCTGGTCCTGCTGGCTATGCTATTCTTGATACAGGCCAAGATGTCATTACCTAGGCACACCTTGGCTCATATTCAGCCAGCAGTCAACCAGCACCCCCAGGTCTCTTTCTGCCAAGAAATTCTCAATCCACTCCTCCACCAGCCTGTAACACTGCATGGGGTTGCTGGGACACAAGTGCTGGACATGGCATTTCACCTCCTAGAACCTCATGCAGCTGTCCTCGAGCCAATGACTGAGTCTGTCCAAATCTCTCTGAAAAGCCTTCCTACCTTCAAGCAGATCAACGCTCCCACACAGTTTAGTGTCATCTGCAAATTTACTGAGGGTGCACTCAATCCAGATCATTAACAAGGATGTTAAATAGAACCAACCCCAAAACTGAGCCCTGGGGAACACTGCTAGTGACCAGCCACCAAGTGGATTTAGCACCCCAACTCTCTTGCCCAGCCATACAGTCAGTTTTTTACCCATCAAAGAGTCAGTCATCCAAGCAGCGAGAAGCCAGTTTTTCAAGGAGGATGCCGTAGGAGACAGTGTCAAATGCTTTATTGAAGTCTAGATAGACAAAATCCACAGCCTTTCCCTCATCTGTTAAGCAGGTCACTTTGTCATAGAAGGTCAGGTTGGTTAAGCAGGACCTGCCTTTTGTAAATCCACGCTGGCTGGGCCTGATCCCCTGCATGTCTTCCACATGCCATGTAATGGTACTCAAATGTCTCAAACTCTTATGTCCCCACATTTAAAGAAAATAAAAAAGAACAAACTCCAAAGTCTTCCCCTCTTTGCAAAGTCATGAAATTCCTTTGTTCTCCAGTTTAGTTCCCACAAATTACTACACAATCTAGACCTCCCATTCATTAATCAACAAGAGCGGTCTTTAAAGAAATGTGGTGAAAGGGAACCTAAGATTCCTGAGGACAACTGAAAATCTTTGCAATGCAGGATCTCCTGTGCAAATAGCAACCAGGGCAAAAAGACAGAAACAAGTCATCAAGAGCAACCTGTCTTTTTTACAGTCCCATATGCCTATCTCTTCTTCTATCTTTTTGTTGAAAGACTTTTGCAGAATAGAAAGTTATACATACATACATAATGAAACTCCGCTGTAATTGTGTTTGTTGTATTGAAGAAAAAAAAACAATTAAAAACACAACAAAGCAAAATTCTGACAACACATCCTCTTTTAATTCAGGCAGGGGAAAGGTCGCAAATATTCAGAGAACACCTTTGAAATATAGTAACGCAACCAGTATTCAAATTAATATACAAAACCACAATAGAGCATTGTGTGTAACAATATATTTCAATTAATTGGAATTCGAATAATTGTTAATTGGAATTATCCTTCATGCTGCATTATGTAACTAAATCAAACCACCAGGAAATAACCAAATCGAAGATGGATATTTAATTTATTATAATCTCTTCACTTCAACAGAAGGTACATGTAAGGTCTTTTTTCTAAAGACTTGTTTCTTATTCAAAATTGTTAACAAAGGTAAAATATAAAAAAATGAAATATATTAGCTCTAGCTGAAAAATTTTTCATATTTCTTTTGTGCCACACAGCTAATTATTTGCAGAGAGCAGAAAAGAGCTGAGGAACAGAAAAATATATACATCAATATATTTAATTTTTATTTTCTTTTATATTCTATCCATAGTTAGGAAAATTCTTTTCCAAGGAAAAACACAACCCTTCACCACATCAGACAGAAGTTCTGTGAAGACGTGTTTTACATTATTATATAATCTTTTACTTGCCATTAATATTCCAGAATAAAGCTAGACTGACATTTCAACTAACATATGGCCTATCAAGAAAAAAGGATGAGAAGCAGCAGAGAAATCCCTAAGCATTGCTGGACCAGATTAATGATTGATATTGGACTGGAAAGATGTAATTTTTTCCTCTGGACACTTATACAATTACTGTACTGTAAAGCGGCAAGTTCCAACCTTTGGGATTGGACAAAAGTACTCTTCCAAATGACATGTGAACAGTACAATTTGCCTTTCATCAGTATTTAAAATTACCCCATGTTCTTCCTATATTTGATTATGCTATAAAAACCAGCAACTATGAAACTATTATGGAACAATTTTTTGGCCATATTATCAGAGCAAGCCAAAGAATATACAGTCATGAAAATACAAAAAATTTGAGAAGTTGTGCTTTTGCTACATAGCACTGATCATCAATGAATGCAAATAATCAGTGTTTTTAATCAGCCACATTTATCATGTGGTAGATGTATTCTCTCTCTGGTGTTCATATATACACATTCTTGGTGTGCATGCATATACCATTTACGTAGTATAAACAGCACAGTATGATTAGGTACAGTAAAATAGGTACTAAATAAACATTTTTAATTTGAACAAGAAAAATTGTTGGCTTTTTGAGTACAGGAGAAGAACATATAAAAATTCAGAAATTTTCTAAAATGGTGTTATTCAATTTTTTATCTTGAAGTTCAAATGCTTTCCTCCCTCCAAAGAACCAACCACCATATCTGGTAGTAGAAATTAAAGTAACAAAGAGTTATCTGCCTTAAGCTTTGCTGTTTGCTTGCAAGGGTAAAGTTGAGATAGCTACACTAATGCTTTCTTTTTCAACTGAAAGTAAAACTTCACTCCTCACAAACTCCCTTGTTAAAAAGGGGGGAACAATGTAGTTTCTAATCAGGTCAATATTATCGGCTAGGAAATTTTCTAAAATGAAGTGAATCATACAGTAATTCTCTTCAAATGCAAATTTCTCATTTTCTTTCATACCAGGCTATCTAAATGATACATTCACTGTCTCATGAACAAACCTGAAAGGTCAAAGTAAAAATCTGGTCATTAGTTACTGAAAGGTTAATGCAATAACTTGACATTGCATCACTTGAAAGACCCTTCCAGGAGATACTTTAGATAACAGCGTGCCCTTTGTAAATTTACTCCGCTATTTGCTTTGCGTCTCAAATATGAAGCTTACTTACTAAGAGTATAATTATAATTTATCCCTGTCCTGATAGCAGGTAGAGCTCTATACCATATACATTAAAAAAAAAGGACCTGAGAAAAACCACAATGCAAGCATGTCAAAACGAGAGTCTAAAATGATTAAAGATACACAGGAAAAAAATGGCAGTCAGAAAAAAAAATCTTCCTGAAAACCTTCAGGTTTCTAATGAAGGAAAGATGGGACTGGAGATCAAAGCTATAAAATATATGAGACTAGAAGAGAGATTACAAATAACCAAATTGAAAATCTATATGCTCAGATTTGTATATAAAATAGGGGGATTTCTAACAAATCATATGGAAAAGGCATTAGAAACAGGAAGTGATTTTTGAAAAACTAAACATGAAATGACATTGAACTGGAGAATATCTGTATTTTTTTCTAACACTTTGTCCCAAAATGGATTTTTGGATGGAGCTTATTTACGCTGTTCCTTGTATTCTTTTTTTAACGAAAGCAAATAAAATCTATATTTACATAAAACAATTTAAAGGCAGAAGAATCTTTCTTTCATACCCTGATCTGGAATCTGGAAAATGCACAGCTTCCTCTTAACAAATCTTCTTTGCCTCAAATACAAAGACAGAGACCACTCACTGATTGCATCAATACTTCTCCAAAACTGCTGTTCCTCTACTCACAACACGTCTACATTTGAATGGATCCCAAAAGTCAAAGAGGAAGTATTATTCTAAGCGCAACTGAAATAAAGGGCTTTTCCTTGAGGCCTTTCGGTATGCACTGGAGAGGTACAGAATCTCCATACTGTGAAAACCTGGGATGAGATCTGCAGGATAACAAGCACTTACCAATGTAGGGGATTTTATTTCCCTTGGAAGGTTTTAGAAAGATTCTTTTGAGAAAGGGATAGTATATTTGTTATGCAAAAGGGCTGCTCCTAGAAGATGTCTTTACTCTTAGGGGGAGGGTGGTGAGAGAAATGAAGCAAAGCAAAGTATCCCTTGTAGGCATGAAAAAGCATCGATAGCCACCCGTTATTATGATGTTCAATGCACTTAGACCAATTCCGACATTGGCTTTTTGTAGAAAACAAAAAAAAATATTATTTGGCGGACTATCTAAAAACAAGTTTTAAACTTAGATTCTAAAATGAGTTCACTGGAAAAAAAAACCAAAACCAATGAAAGCTATATCATTTGACTCATTTAAAACTGTTTCTCAAACACAGGAGAATACTTCAAGAATTATGAACAGATAATTAGACCAAAAGAGACAGGATTTTCTCCCAATTATTCAGTGAAAGGATTTTATGTAACGATTTATTATTTGCTAAGTGCTGTGATGTCTGAAGCCTGAGAAAGTAACCAATACATGGATACAGATGTGCACACATGCATGCAACTCTTACCTTAGCCACAGGCTGAGATTTGGTGTTATTCAAATTTTTATCTTGAAGTCCAAATGCTTTCCTCTCTCCAAAAGACCAACCACCATATCTGGTAGTAGAATTTAAAGTAATAAAAAGTTATCCACCTTAAGCTTTGCAGTTTGCTTGCAAGAGTAAAGTTGAGATAGCTACCTAATGCCGTCTTTTTCAACTGAAAGTAAAACTTCACCCCTCACAAACTCCTTCCTTGTTAAAAAGGAGGGGGACAATGTAGTTTTTAATCAGGTCAATATTGACTCTTTTCCAGCAAAGGTATTCCCTTAGATAAGAATTTTTGCTTTTTGAAAGCTGAAACCTCTGAGCAACAGGAAGGGTTGTGAGCAGGTGAGGTATTACTGACTTCCAGAAGTACCTTAAACAGCTTTATTTCTTCCTATTACATTCATATACTAGCTCAAATCTTTCATCCAAAGATGCTTACCTCTATTTATATCAAATCAGATGCACTTTCTTTTAAGACATAAGTAGCTAACACTTTCTTCTCCTTGATAAAATCATATTTAGTCTAATATTTCCACTTACATTATCAGCAGTGGTTGAGTTGTAAAGGCACATAAGTAAACTTCAAAACACAGCAGATAACCTCTCTTGCTGATATCACAGAATATGAAGTATTGCTAGGGGCATACCAGCCCTTTTTACTTCAAAGAAAATGTTAATTGGAGCATATCCACCTCTATTTGATTGAGTCTCTGGGGAGTGGAAATTAAATTGTTCACCTGGTTTAGATATGCATCTCTGAGATGCTGAAATAACTCACTAGGTGGAAGAAAATCCAGAGTATGCCTAGAGGCAATCATCATGCAGCTGCTGGAGAAAGTTTCGAGATGTGACCATTGAGGGGCTGTCATGTTACCTTGAATCATAGCCTGACTCTACACCTTGATATCACCAGATAAAGACAACTAACATTTATACTCTCAGTGACAAATGTTTATGCTTTGGATCAGAAAGGACTGTGGGGTTTATACACAAAGGATAACCAAAGGCTAGACATTTTAAGGTTACCTCGTTTTATTGGAAGACCTCACTAAATACTCTTCCACAGGGAACCCTGAAAGATTATACAAAATATGTCCTTTCTTATTCTTCACATAGGGAGCAGAGGTATTGAAACTTCGGCACATCTGAAAAAAAAGTATACGTAAAATAAGTAAAGCACTTTTTTAAAACAGTGGCACTACATTTAACCCTATTTTTGGATTTTTATGCAGATTTTCCAGCATTTCTTTTAAACTGGCTTTGCTCTTCTCAGCTTTAACAGATTTTCAATAAATTATGTATAGTTTTATGTTTATAAAACAACTCAAATCATTGTGCCACCTACATATTAGAAATCCCTTTGATTTCTCTTGCAGCCCTGTCAGTCAGTTTGTTTTGAAAACATCAAAACTTGTATATAAGTTTAGGAATGTTTACAGCAATGAAAAAGGCAAGACTGCTATTTATTTGTTTTTCCTGAGAAGAAACACAAAATAGGCACCAGATAAATATGAGATGAAAGCAAAATTATAATTAATGTTATATGCTTCTAAAAATTTCAATGATGGGCTGCAGAGAGGAATAAAGGAAGATGTCTTTTAATGATTCAGTGGGACATTCTCACAACCAAAGGAAAGGTGACATATATTAGACTCAGTTATCTCAGAAGCTTTACAAAGTACTTTATGTCAATCAACTGAAAAATTTTAATGCTTACTTGATATTTCAACCCTACAGAAATTAAAAATTCATTCTCAAAGATTGCTCTTACATAGCTCACAGATACAAGTTCCGCCTCCACTGTCGAGTGACTTCTTTCAGTTTTCATGGTTAATAGGCCTCTCCCTGTGTAAGTTCCCATCTGTATTTTATTCAACCTTCTTGTATTTTAAGTATAAGTCTCATTAGTATTGGAGGCAAACTTATTTCTTGCCCAGAAAAGTAAGAAACTAGTTTCATCCTTTCATTTTTCCCAAAACAGTACTGCTATAGTTCATATGTAACTCTTATTCTAAATAATTGTGTCTTTATAAACAAAAGAAACTTTTTTGTAGGATATTCCCTTTTGGGGAAACACATTTGTCACCTCAGACACAGTTTCATACTCTTGTTTATTACTCAGCTCAGAGCAAGTCAGCAGGAAAAGTCATTAGTCAAGAAGGTCAGAAATTCGTTATGTTTTTCAAAATCCTTCATTTCTTCAAGTCTGTTCTATTTTCAAACCCAAAATCCAAACCAAAAGCAAACTCTGAAAATTAAATCTCATTCATGTGTAGATTCCCCGGTGGGTTCTATCAGCTAGGTTCACCCGCCCTTCCCTTTGAAAGTAGGTAGTGTTCCAGATGTTATGGAAATGTTATGTTTTAACCTTGTTTTACACTATGATTTTGCTTAATCAGAGCCCTGTAGCACATTTAAAGTAAGTTGCATCTGCTGAAAATAGTTCGGCTGTCTCTGATCCTGTTATTTCAGATCAATCTATAGCCATTTCTAGTGCACATAAGTGTTCATATATATAAACAAGAAAATTGTGTATAATTTCATTAGATGAAACAGTAAATCTCCAGTCATAACAAAGCTGGACCTGTGAGGATTTATTTCCTCATCACTTTCACTAGCACTTCAAGAACAGCAGCCAAGGAATTAGTAGTAATAGACACACACATATTTTTTACATACATACGTAAAGAAAAAATTACGTACCTCCTGTTCAGACACACATCTGCATGAATCCTGGGATGACATAGATTCCGTCTGCCAGCATGAATTACTTTTTCTAAGGAGAATAAACGTAATAAAAGTATAACTATCAAATGAAAGGAATATATCACTTAACAGAAGAAATCCAGAGAGTAATGAGTAATCTGGCATGCTGAACACCTTCTTAGCATTTGATCACAGTGGCAGCTCTGTCTAAAGTGATACAAATTTTACTCATTTTCATCAAAGTTGATTTATTAAAAATATTTATATAGGCATTGTCCTAGGTTACAATGTAAGGTGTGACCAATAGTATGTATTCTATTATCATCTTCACAAGCTGTTAAAGCAAGTGGGGCAGTGTTCGCTATCTCCTACCATGACTCATCTTTTATAACTCCCTTTGGGGCCTATCTCTGTTTAATGGGCTATCAAGGACCCACTGCATGACTCATAGAATTACACCAGCCCAATGTGAGATGCTCCACCCAGGGGGGAGGAGCCAAGCATTCCCACCTGGATATAATGTGGGGTTTGGAACCACACAAGCAGCCCTTACCTATTGGATTACCAGAGGACAAGAGCTACTATTGGACCTTCAGGTGAAGACCAGACCATTTCAACAGGATCACTGGTTCAACAGGATCACATCATCTGGACTGCTACCACCACCCAGGCTAACAGGGTGTGAGGTTGTATCCCAACTCTATCAGTGTTCTTGTACTATNACCTGTGATCTCCCACTGGTTTGTTTTCAAACTAGTACAGCATCAAATGAGCTTCGTGTCTCATATTTGCAGCAATTATTAAAGCATGGTCACCACTGCATTCCTGAATTTGGAAATCTAGAATGTTTCCTAACAAATATTTTCCTTATTGTCTATTGATCCTTCCTATGGACACCAGACTTGATCAAAATCATCCTGAAATTAATCAGAAAACTGCCACTGACTTTTAAACTGTATGCATCAGGCCTTTAACACTAAAGCCTACTTATGTTCTTTACCTGGATGCCAGCTCCTTTATCAAAACAGATTTGTCACTAATGCCACGCTGCCAAAGAAAGCCTAAGGTAATCCATTACATAAAAGGAAAAAAATGAAATACTCAATATTTAAAATTAAGGAAATAGTTACATTAGTCACAATTACCCAGGTTGTGAATATGTGCATGTGGGGTCCCAATCAGAGAAATATCCCAGTAGAACCTGAGAAAGTTTTCCTAGGTTATTATCTTCAGTGCTGTTCAAAGTGGGCCATAGAGGTAAGGCGTGAAGGAGAAAGAAAAATAAAAAAAATAAAAGAAATAAATACATGTTAATATGTCTAGCTCTATTAACCTTCAGGCTTGAGGTCCTCTATATTTTCCAATAAATTAAAGGGCTACAAAATCTATGCATGGGAAACATACCAAAATAATCTCATTTCAAAAAACCCTATGTGAACATGTAAAGAAAATTCATTACAATTATGGCTAAACAAATCTCACCATCTACCCATGGGCATCATTCTCTTTATAATCATGCATTCCTAGCAGTTAGCATGGATAAAGTGTTTTTAGGCTTATAAAATAAATTTATATTATATTTATAAATTCAAACAGCATCTTGTTATGTTTATCTGTATATTTGCACAGTAGAGGAAGTGACCCATACATGTGATATTCACTCTATACAGATTAATTCTATAGATATTGTACATTAAAAATAAATAAATAGATAATCTAGTTGATTTCAAAGCTGAACATTTAGAAATTAGGTTGAGTAAGAAGGGCAGCAGGCTTTCTTAATACTGTGTGGCATTTTGAAACCCAGGAACTGTTTTGAGAAAATAGCTTCAGATCTAAGCAATTTTTTTAAATGAAGCATGCAAAGGCTTGTTCAAATACACTTGTGCATTTACATATAAATGGTCATGGCTGCTACTGATTTGAGTTCAATCTTCTCCAAAGTCTTTTCTCTTTCCTTCAGAAAATCCTTCACACAAAGCTTTTCTAATTTTATCTTTCCCTCATAATAATCTATAAAAGTGTACTAAACATCTGAGAAAAACCCCACATAACTATTCTCAAAAGTAACCTATCATTCTTTCTAGAATACAAATATTCTTTAAAATATGAGAACTCAAGGCTAAAGGTCCCAGAATGCTGGATATTGATGATGATGGATGAGCCCTTTACCTAAAGAAGGATTCTGCATTGTCGTAAAGTCTTGGTGTCAGCTTGAGAGAAGGATAATCAATAGCCAGCGGCTTCACACTAAACAAAGCCATTGCCAGTGCAACAAAGAGGACGGGCAGCAGCACATTTGACAGGCTTCCCCTCCAGTCTCGCCTTGTGTGGTGAAACCTCTTCATCAGAAGGGCAACAATCTGTGTGAGAACAAGGCGGGCTCCACACACACTCGAGGCTCCAGCAAGTGAAATATCTGAGACAAAGAAAACAACCTCTTGACAAACAAGGAAAATCAAATTCAAATTTCATGTGCTACATTGTCAAATATAGAACATAACAGCATTTTAGCTCTAATAAAACCAAACGACATAAGCCTAGCGCATTCTCCTGAATGGAATAGTATAGCCCCATACCACATCACTTCGAAGTATAACCAATTAACTAATTAACTCTTCCTATGCGGAAAAACAGATATTCAGTTAACACATTGCTATAGCTTCCTGTGCACAGCTAATGGCTTACTGAATACCTGTTTTCTCTAGGTATTACCTATGGTCCTGCACTGGTACAACCATTCCTTGTGCATTACCACCTTTGCTCCTGGAAAAATTACTTTGACAAACATGGCCTGTATTAGCACTAGGGTCTTGATCTACCTTGACTGGAATCAGTGCCAATTTTTCCACAAAAGTTTCAACGGATCATCTTCAGAGCATGTAACAGAGCATCACAGTTGCTAGGCACATGGATTCTCATAAAAGCATTCCCTTCATTTCCCTGCTCATATGGGACTGATAAAATTTTCGTATTTGTTAGTCAATTCAGTTTTCAGAGCTCATGGGCTGTCCTTCAGATTCGCATGGGAGTGTATCCACAGCTTTTTAGCATCTCACCAATCAATCAGTTTCCTGGTAGACTCTCCCTTAATTTTATTTTATTGTTCTGTGTCAGACACTTGTGAATCACACAAATCACTTTGCTTCTGTTTCAGCCCCTAATGCCTTCTAGGTATGTGCAAACTCTTATCAAATTCTCTTGCCTGTGGCCTTGCCCAACTGAATGTCCTTCAACCTCTTTCCCTCCTCACAGCATAGCCGTGTCTGGCAGATTTACTATCACAGGTATTTGCACTGTAGCAAGACTGAATAGCCTGTTTATTATAGTGCTTAAAGTAATGCAATATTTTATGAACCCTTGTGATTTGCCTCTTTTTACCTTCCCTTCTGCATACTGAGATCACTCTAACCAGGATTTCCATGTTCCATGTTTAAACAACTACGTGTATGGAAGTTCTCAAGTAACCTCAAATTAACTCTCCCTCTCTTAGAAGAGTTTTTTCCTGAGTTACCAGAATTTTAGTCCCAGACCCTGTGCATTGTTCTAACAGAGTTTTAGCCAAGAAGTGAGACAAACAAGGAGAAAAATTAATCAGAAAATAAGCCAAACTTCTGACCATGGTCATTGAGCAAAACAGCTCAAATTCTGCACTCAGTACTCCAGGTAAATACATGTTAATCACCCTCAGTCCCTGGGAAGGTCACTCATCAAATCCTCCAGAAAATAACACCCAGGATACGAAAACCAAGAAATGACTGGGAATAAATACGTATATTTGGACTGTATCACCTGAGAGCTCAGCATGAGTACAGCACTGGTTTGGTGAATGAAGGATGAGCAGTGTGTGCTGTTTATTTTGATTTAACAAAGCCTGTGATGTGGTCTTCCACAGCTGAATGGGGTGTGGAGGACCACAAGGACCACTGGCTGGACTGACAGGTGGTGCCTGGGAGCAGGGATACCAGCTGAGGAGCAGCTGGTTAGTAGGGGTGTCCCCCGGGGGCAACAGTGAGGAAAACACTGACTAACAGTACTTTTTAACACAGATGTGTGTGCATACCTGCACCTGGAGGGGATCCACCCTGTTTAGAGTCATCTTAATTTCAGGGACTGGGGATGAGGAGAACCTCCTGGCAGCAGGAGCAGCTCTCTGGCAGCGCCTAAGGAACCTAGTGGCATCAAGGAGCAAAATCTCTGCTCAGGGAAAGGACAAGCTGCAACAGGCACCAGCTGGTAGCTGGGAAATTCTGAGATCATATATCAGGAAAATAAATTTCACTGTGAAGAAGACAACTAAAACTCAAGACCAGACAGGACATGGCACTAAGTAACCTGCTCTTGACCTGCTTGACCTACATTTTCAATATTAATATTCTCTGATTTTAACAGACCATCATTAACTCTAATTAACTTGGGGGTTATTCTGGGCAGAGGGCAAGGGGGCAATTCCAGTATTTATTCCTTTAAGTCCACAACCAAATGTTTGGTTTTTCCCCCAGAAAATCCCATAGAACAGAAATTCTCTCTTTAGGCAGTTCTAATCACAGCCATAGGTTGCTAATTCGACAGCTAACACAGATGGGATTTAAGGTTTTTAATCTCTGTGGAGAGAAAAAGTAGTTTCAGAATTTAGATTCTGGTTCAGCATTCAAGTGCCATGATCAAGAAGGGTTACATTTTAGGCTTGGAACTTTTTGTTCTGTAATTTGGAGTAGGAGGAGGAGATACTCTTGTTAAGAATTTTTTTAAAAGAAAACTTCTTACAAATGTATTAAGTTTTTCATATTATCATGGTAAGACTCTCAATAGTTGTCGCAATACAGAAATTGAGACACTCAGAGGCAGAAAAATATTCAAGGTACAAGTGTTTTTAGAATAAAACACATCCAGTACATGCTTCCAGCTCAGAATCCCTGAAATTGTAAAGTATACCATCTCTCATTTATCAAAGTAGCAAAATGCCAGAAAAGAAGCACAGAATTAGATATTTTCTGTAGTTCCAGACCTGTTTATAGATCATATGCATGAAATGTGAATGAAAGGCTTCAAAATATTTGACCTTTTGAATCTCTGAAAGGCAGCTATGACATCTACTTTCTGGGGACAGAAAGGGAAATCAGAGCTGCCATTCATTCCTTTTTCTTGACAAACAGAGCAGAGAGAAATTATAACAAATTAATTCAGATTGCCAAAGGAAGGGAAACTGTCACCATAAATATAAATAATTGTCCATTTTGTCCAATATCCTGACTCTTACTCAATATTCATAATGCCAATGAGCCAAGACATATCCCAAGAAGATGCAATAAACCATTATAGTGGAAGTACATGTTTGACTGTTTGACTCAGGCACTTCTTTTTTTTAAAGTGATTTATCTTTTTTAAAACCTCATATGTTTATTATTTAAAATTCTAATTTAAAAGGATGCCAAATATCTTTCTGAATTGTCTTAAATTTCCATCTTTGTGACCTTGAATTCTGTCATTTCTTTGTGTTTCAGGTACAAAACAAAATTCTGGTTTATCTGTTTTGAATTTATTCTATTTGATGATACTGGATGGGCTCTTAAATCCCGCTTTAGGAGACAGGTTATAGAAGTTTTCAATCCATCTTCTGCATAAATAATCTCAACCTTTCACTCTCCTCTTATAAAAATCTTTACAGTCCTAATCAACCTCTCCAGTTGTCTCAAGTCCTCTTATATTAACACTGTATCAGTCTCAAGGTATATTGTGTTCAAGGCTGTCTATCAGATGTGGAAACACTACTGATTTATACAACAGTATTATGCATTCTTGTACTGATCCACTTGTTTTCTTTATGCATCATACCACTTCATCTGACTGCAGCCACACTGTGAAAAGTAGCCTGCATTGGGCTTTCCATAATTGACTCAATATGGCTTTCAAGATTCCCAAGGTATTAAATCACTCTTTCAACTAGAACCTACAGAATTAATTTTTGCTTCATAAAGCTTGTAAGTAATTGACCACCTACGTCTGGTATGTATGTCAGGATGCATAAAAACAGCATACATTTACAGGAAAACAGCTTCTGATTATCACTGAGAATCATGAAGGCTAGAAGACAAGACCAGCTGACCTCTCTGTTATAAAGTAAATTTTTATGCAGAAAGCTTATGAAAATATCCTCATTAATAATTTAGATCATAGAATTAAAAACCTGACCCAACTGTTAGAAGCTGTCTTGCTTGACTTACGATTGCAATTATCCACCAGAAGTGCAATTATGCTCACAATTAACTCGTGTTTCCCAATTCATCCAGATTCTCCTTTGTATTATGGACAAGATTTTTGCTGGTTTCCAATACATATAGGTTAATATTAGGTACAGGGAAACAAAACAAGTCCTAAAATCTAGAAACAAAGATTTTCAAAATCCTTGCCTATAGAGTACTCTAGAATTAGGAGCAGAAACAATTATTGTAAAAGTCTCTAACTTGGTATTAGATGGTCCTTTTCTCCTGCGTTTTGCACTTCTAGAAAACAATGTAATTCTAATCTTTTTTCATGGCACATAAGGAAAGATGGGCTATGCAATGGATATGTTAACAGCCAGGAGTATACCTGTTCAATTCTACTTCTGTCACTTTGGCATTTAGACAAGTCGTTTAGAGGCGGTCCAGATTTTGGGAATATAGATAGGGGATACACATGATAGAGTCACCCCAAGACAGGAAGATAATCCTGGAACTGCAATGCCCTGACAAAATGGTTGAGCTAGCTCATATGAAACTGATTGCATTCAGGGGCAGTACATATTTATTGTCTTATCAGAAGTTTTTGTGCCTACAAGTAGTTCTAAGCTGAGCAAGTGAACTGACGTAATTCTGCATTTCAGCACATGCCACACTGGCCCAGAGGCAGTGCTAGCCCACCAATCTGTGCACAGCATTGCATTAGAAGATATAAAAATATCCTTCTTCTTCTTGCACATTTTTCTACTCATCATAAAAATTAGTATAATAGTGATTTTGTTTCCAGGAGGAGTTTGAAGACTGATTTTCATGTGGGGATTTTGAATAAAAGGTGCTTTCATGGCGGAAAGTATGCATGTGGTCTGTGTTTCATACTATGACTGGTTCTTGCTTATATATAATAGAGTAATGAACGCTCTCTATCCAGAGCTGGCCAGAAAAATGTTTATTTCGCGGGGGGGAATTTCACAAGAGAAGTTTCCTTGTGGCATTTTTAGATATAAATCCTCCTATTCCTCCCCTCAGAGTACTTTTAATTTTAGGCATTTTGAACATTTCTTCTAAAAAATGGATTTAAATTGTTTCCGTCTTAAGAATTTCCTGTCTCACAGTTTCTCTCTACTCCATACATATTGATTAATCCAGTTAAGTAACATTTTTTGAAGGGAAAACCTGTGGGGTTTTAACTAAAACTTTAGCTTTACATTTTGAGCCCCAGATCCCAAAATGGGATTCTTCATGGGCCTGAAGACCTTTGAGACAGAGTAATAGAGATCTAGGTAACTGTAGAGTTCATCAGTAGAATTAACATGTGTTAAAGCCAAAGCATTGGTGTCTGTCAATCCCCAACCTTGTAAAGAACCCCCTTCACAACTCAGATCTCTCAAGCCCTTTTCCTCAAGCCAGACAGTTGACTGATTAGACGATTTCCTTCCTTTATCTAAGATTTTATTCTTGTTCAAGATCTGACACAATATTTTATCATGCTGAAGACTACTGAAAGGATAGCATGAACACTGCATATGATTCCTATTGAAAAATCAAGAAAGAACCAGCACAACCAGAAAAGTGTGCTGCATACTCTCACTGAAGAAACTCCGACACCCAAATCTCAAAATCTATAAACCTTTCCCTAGAAAAACTACCAGCAAGCTCGTAAAGGAGCCTCTTTAGGCTCTTCATTTTTTTTTATTTCCTAGAATAAGGGGTACGAACAAAAGTTCATTTGTACACAAAAAGCTTAGGAAGAGAATGGGGCAAACCCCTTTCAAACTTCTCACTGCATTTAGAAGAAATACATTCTAAAGTCAGGCCTAAACAGAGTAGGAATGATGTACTCACAGCAATGTGTAAGAGCCTGAAGAACTGGTAGGATGCCATTGCACTTAAATTTTAGAGAGAGAAACACTTTAGAGTACCCTCACACTCGACAAGGTTGGAGAGGAGGTATATCTGACTTTCACTGGTTAAATGAAAGACAGATGTGTAAAGTGGGACTGTGCAGAAGAAAAAGAAAGCATCCAGGTGTTAGAGAGCAAAAAGCCTTCATCCATGAAATAATTTTCTTTACTCTTTCTTGCTGTATTGTTATCAAAGCAGTGACAGAGGTTCATGCAAGCAAGACCGTTTGATCCTGGACATCACTCTTTGCATCCACAATTTTCATTCAGGCTTGTCGCAGGAGATAAACACATTGTACAGAAAACAAAAGGCACCTAAGTAAATAGCAATGGAAAATACACGTGCAGAGGACAATGAGTCTAACGAAGGGCCTGGAGCACAAGTCTTATATGAAGTGGCTGAGGGAGCTGGGGTTGTTTAGCCTGGAGAAAAGGAGGCTCAGGGGTGACCTTATCACTCTCTACAACCACCTGAAAGGAGGCTGTAGCCAGGTGGGGGTCCATCTCTTCTCCCAGGCAACCAGTAACAGGACAAGAGGACACAGTCTTAAGCAGCAATAAGGGAGTTTTAGGTTGGACATTAGGAAGAATTTCTTCACAGAAAGTGTGATGCAACATTGGATTGGACTGCCCAGGGAGGTGTAGGAGTCACTGTCCCTGGAGGTATTTAAGGAAAGACTGGATGTGGCACTCAGTGCCATGGTCTTGTCGATATGGTCTAGTTAACATGGCGGTGTTAGGTCATAGGTTGTATTCGATGATCTCAGAGGTCTTTTCCTACCTAAATGATTCTGTGATTCTGATTCTGTAAAGTTGTTAACAAAAAAAAATGAGCTCCAGTCTTTTTTTATTATTTTGTTGGGGGAGGAGGAACTGTTAAAACAAGGAATTTTCAGTTTATAGTTTCACATGAAATATGACTGATAGAAACATGTCAAGCACCACTCTAAAATACTCTGCTCCTCTTGGACTTTAACCCTACCTTCCATAGGATAGTTTTGGGATAGGTAACTAGCAGATCTGTAAATAATTAAAATCAGGACTAATTTCTGAGTACTGAATAACCCATACTGAAGAGAATACATTATAATGGTTCTCAAAATAACCTGAATAGAATACATTACCTAAATTCCCAAGAGCTCATTAAATGCAGCAAATGACTATTCCTGTCCCCCAAACTCTCCAATTTTTGTAGAGTTTACTAGGTGAACTTGATCAGAGTCCATATCTGAATCTAGTTTTTCTACAGCCGACCAGTATCAGACCGTGCTGCTGCAAAGATCTACAAAATAGTCAGAACATATTTGTGTGTAAAAAAGAATCCAAGTCAAGGTCTTTATTTTCTCTCCGGGCATAACATAGCCTCACTCACATTATGAATATCATCCTTTAATTTCAAGAACTTGCATTTTCTAAAAGTTAGAACATACTTAATGTATGAACAGTAGCAAAGAGATGAGCATCACTGAATGAAAGCAAAATATTTCTTAACAATTATGCAAAATAAATGAAAACTAAAAATTAGATTCTAGTTTTCCCTTCCATGTTCACAGACAATCACAACTACTTATAGCCAAAATTATAGTTCTATTATATGAAATATGAATTTAGGTATTTGAAATGCCCATTCAAGACAGAAAGAAGGTAAGCCAGCCTCTTTAATTAACATAACTAATACTGAAATGCCTACGGAATTTCCTATCTGTTTTAACCCTCTATTTAATGCAAAAATACTCAGTTGCATACCACTGCAAAAATCCATTAAGCTTTGTCATCACTCGTATCCAAATAACAGAAAATCTTCTAAAAGTAAAAATGCCACACCATGCAACAGCACAGCATGTGTGGTGGTAGATAAAAACTTTAAAGCAGATGTGCATCACAACCACTCTCTATTTCAAGTGTAAATTTGGTGAAGCAAGAAAGTCCAAATGGCATTTAGCAAGTAAATATAATAGTTAGAAAGACAGTGAACTGAGACCTCTGCTTTTAATTTATGGACCTGCTTTATACTCTTGCCTTCCCAAACTTATTTGTCTGTTTTATCTACTCATTGCATTCAGTCTTAAAACTAGACTGCAAGCTGTCAAAGGTGGCAGGAACCTGGGTTTTTTATTCTTACTATTAGTCTGTAGGGTGTTTGGAACGACAGGGCACGACTTTAGATTGGGTTTCCAAGGCACTGCGGTGCATATAATAAACGATAATAGCTACTACAGCAGCTCGGAAAAAAACAACACCCTTGTTGCTGCTCAAGTGTGAGATGATGTCAAAACACCCCTTGTTGTTTTTACTAGTATGGAAATGGGCAGGAATGTAGCCATAGCAGAAACTTGACTGAATGTGTATTTATTTTGGAATTTAACGCTTCCAGGTTATAAAAGTACTGTCATTACTTTCAATGAAGGAAATTATTTTCTAGTGCAAAATACTCTCTTTCCTTGCCTTCTCCAGCCATAAGAACACAAACAGTACATGAGCATAAATAAATAGGAAACAATGGTGCTGCCTTCCTATCCATCACCCTACAGACTCCATGGAGAGCCAAATGCAGTTGCTACACTGACAGCCAAGATAATCTGGTGAATGGCCACCTAAGCTAGTCTGGGCCTGGTGAAAGTGAAGGACACACTGCTGAATGCACTGTTTCCATAACTCATAAATAGAGGGTTTCAATTATTTCTACATTTGTGATGCCTAAAACAATCTCTGTTGTTACATTTCCATGTTTTTCTCTGCTTTGCCTTGATTTATATCTCTTCCCTTCATTCTAGTTGGGATTTTTGCCAGCTGAAACCACATTGAAAAAGAAGTTTGAATTAAATACCAAGTAGTTTTTTTAGATTTGTGGGGTGAACTCTACTGTGGCCAGGGCAACTTCATCATTATGGGATGGGCATATTCTTTGGAAACAAAAAAAAGACAAGTGTTCAGTCAGGTAGACAGACTATCATGTCTTGGAAAAGAAAATAGCTGCAGATTTGAAAACCCTAAGTCTCTGATTCTGAGTTTCTGCATGGTTAACTTGCAACATTAACAGCTATGCTAATTTCAATTTCCAAGAGATAGATAGATAGACAGACAGATAGATAGATAGTACATATTTCCAAATAGATATCTTTTTATTGCAGTACTATCTCCCCTGCAGTGATGCACCTGCAATGAATTGCCACTTGGAGGAGGAGGCGGCGAGTAAAGGAAGAGCTGAAAAACAAACACAGAATGGTGGCTGGTACAAAAGTAGAGGAGAAGCACAGTCTGTCAGAATTGCAAAAAACCCTTCCCAATTCATTTCATATGTATCTATATACCTGTGTCAGACTTGGCCAGGAGAAAGAATACATTTGTGCATGCACAGGCAAACAACCATCAGACACATCTTGTGCACTAGAATATATACCCTCCTACTACAATAAGCGGCACACTTGTTGAGGTTAGTTCCTTTTCTTTCTAGAATACTCAGAAAGTTGTTAGAATTCAACCCACTGAGTTCAACCTATAGACTCAAGTTATAACATTTCAAGATTGAATCCAATGCAGACAATAGAGCTACAACCCACAGTGCTTTTGCTGTGTTTGGTGAAAAACTGGTGAAAGGGCAGGACAGCAACAAAATCTGAATGTTTGCTCTAACACTGCCCATAACATTACATGTGAGACTTAATGCTACATGCCTTAGCATTTCCAACTAAACAGATTAAATACAACAAAGGAAGAAAGAACTATGTATTCAAACCAGGTGTTCTCAAACACTTCCCACTGGTAACTTGCTTCCCGGAAGGGGAACTTTTAAATAGCAACTGTCCATCATTGTACTGCAGATGACT
Organism: Rhagologus leucostigma; assembly: GCA_013397725.1. NCBI lineage: Eukaryota > Metazoa > Chordata > Aves > Passeriformes > Rhagologus > Rhagologus leucostigma. The sequence continues at coordinate 25,303 of VZTD01004314.1, forward strand.
TCTGTCATGCAGCTGCTCAGCTTGCAGTGAGTGGCCTTTGAAAACACTGTGTACAGCACCCTGGAACAAGCGTCTTGGAATTGCTCAGAGAAAACTCAGACATGAAATGGAGGAAACAACTTCAGCAGGGCCCAGATTTCACCCTGACAGACAAGGACATTCTGACCCACTTTAACTTTTAGAATTTGTGCAAGTATTACCTTAATACAAACAAAGTACTTGGTCTAAAATATTGCAGCTCTCATAATCAAGAATATTTTTAGACCCTATCCCTACTGGAGTTATTCTATTAATAATAAAATCATATCAAAGTTTGTGCAGGGAAACAATTCAAAACTGAAAGTTCTGCAGGAGGCATGCTTTATTCAGACCTGAAGCTATAGCAAACAATTGAGAAATGTGTTTGATGAATAATCTCTTTCCTCAGGCATTCTGGTATCTCATAAATAGTGGTATTAAACAGCTTCAAGGATCTTGATTAACAGAACCAAATGCTCCATTTTTTCTAATGTCTCAAATGAATATGGCAACATAAATAAACTGTAAAATTGATCAAGAGACAGATAGAAAGAGAAAAAAAATTATATGGGTAAAAATTTCTGTCTGTACAAAAGTCCAACACCAGGTCTACCATCATGAAGTCCCACATATTTCAAATGAGGAATTGGCTAGCAGCACTGTAGTATACAACTTGTATCAAGATATCACCTTGTGACCTATACAAGATTACCGTATGAACGGTTGGCAAAAAATAGTGCAGTCCTAAGTGCTCCACGTACTGTCCTTCATACTGAAACTACTTGCATGTTGTCCCTGTAACTCCTAAACCAGTTTTTTGTTAATTTTGAGGAAAAAAACCCAAAACATGTAGTACTGCAGAATGTTGCTAGTATTGAGAAAACAGATGTGTGAATATTGCTAAAGTTTTTGTTGGCTTTTGTTGCACAAAAGGAATGTTTTAGTGACAGAGTAGAGAAAACAATTTCACCAAAGGAGATACTTTTGAGAAGGCACCGGACAGGTGAAAATCTAGTTTCATGTGGAAGCATCAGCCTCAAAGAGAGCCTTACTAGCACAACTAAGGTGTGTGGCACACCTTCTACATACATATGGTATTTACTCAATAGGTGAGGCAAAATGTTAGGAAGATTCCATGAAGCCCCTTCCCTAGGCAGTGTTCTGTTAAGTAAGAATGAAAAGTAAGCATCTTACTCTTGATAAGTATTTTTTAAAAAATTGGTCATTTACATTACTCCCATAATTGAAGTTAAAGTATCTGTATTTGCTGGTGTAACAGCATTAATAAAGCAAAAATGTTTTAAAATACTTGTATGCATGTGTGTACATACACACACGCTTTCTTCATCTGTAAAAATACATATACACAAACACGAAAAGATCTATAAAATATATGCTCCACTTCTGAGCTGAAGCAAGGCAAGAAATCATCAGAATTTACTTTTCGTATAAAACCTAAAGACCAGCTATTACCAACAAATAATATCTGACACCATATGTATGACTTTCTGTTAATTATCTAGGAGTGAAAATTTTCTCCAATACATTGGCCCCATATTATGAATGAGAGAAATAGTAGTTTATCTAGAGCATGAGATGTAAATGCTATCTTTGGAAAAATCCAATTGCTGGACACCAAAAAGAGCATAATCTAAAATAATTTAACTGTTTAAACTAGGAAGAAAGTATTCATATGTAGGAAAAGTCGCATTAGTGTTACACCAGGCAATCCATCATTGCTGTTACACAGGGCAATCCATTGTTGTTTAAATTTCAGTTGCTTTTTTGGGAAACAGATTATCACATAAATCATATACTGAATACAGATTGTTGATGATGGTGCAAATGTGAAAAAAGTGGAATACCTACAAAAAGTGCATGCAGGTAATTCTCAAAAGCAGCAAATGAACACAGGAATGCTGTCTGCCAGATCTCAATTATCCTCTGAGGAAGAGTTCTAGTTCTCTTATATGGTTTTCTTTCTTTCCTATTTTTTTAATTACTCAGAAATCAGTACAACATGAAATGGAAGACAAGCAGTCCTCCAGAATGGAGAATAAGTCTTCTGAATATTTCTTTAAAAGACAGGATTTTAAAAATGGCGTGAAAGATCATATAGGCTGTCAATACTTTTATCCAGTCTGTAGCCATTGTAATAGCCTCAACAAAATATAGGAACTAAAAGAAAGCAACAGGATATCCTGGAGTGCAAAAGAAAGGTTGTAGGGAGAGACACACACAGAGAAGGGAGCACTAGCAAGTATGAGGGACAACAGTCGCTGTATGAAGAAATATGCTGTCAAGAAGAAATCAAAGGGTTTATAGGCAAGACATAAGAGCTACACGACTGAGATTATTTGTTCACTTGTTTTTTCAAGATGTTAAGGGAGCTCACATTCTACCAATTACCTTTGGATAAATAAATGCACCTACATCTGTATTCTTTATCCCTCAGCTCAAAGAAATATCTGAACATAGTGGATGAGCTTCCAAGCAGTTTCACTTCTAAAGCAAGCACTGTTAATAACTAACACACAAACAATTCAGACTATGACAAAGGCAAGGAAACAGGTTGTCAGAAAAAATCAGGTTCACAATATTATATTCTCATACATGCATATCAGGCAGTAAGAGCTATGAGATGTTAATATCAAATACAATTTTCTATTTAGAAGGCCCTTGAGATATATGGAAATTCAATATATAGTCAGCACCATCAGAGGTTGCATGCGTACTGTGCAGCCACTTCTGGTGACCTATAACTTAAATAAAGTCTCCATGAGGATTCTGCTTCTTCTATCTTAGGCAGGATAGAAGAGGCATCATCTCTTCCGTAGTAAGATGCGGCTATGCAACAAGTTTCCTCAATTGTTCTCAGACTGTCGTCTGAAGATTACTATTTCCAGTTTCTAACTTACTGAAGTCTGAATCTGTATCTATAACACAATGTACTGGTTCAAGGAAACCTGCTCAAAGTGAGATTCATATGTTTTAAGAACAAGAAAAATACCAAATTACAGGAAAGGAGCTACTAAGTCACTTTCATAAAGTGACTTTTATGCAACCAGCTCAATTCCATCAAGAGAATACTTTCATGAGAAATTAATTTGATTTTCAAAATACAAATTTCAAAACAAATTGTTGTTTTGATCTCTGGTTCTATACAACTTGCAGGAATCTATAGTCTTTTTTTCAATTGAGCCCCCTGTTGGCAGGTGCTTTACTGACCATTTTCTTCTCTAGAGCTGAAGATAGCAAGAAGTCTCTGTGAGAAGGGCAGACAGGGTCAACTTCTTTCACGTCTCAGAAGCAAGGAGATGAATGTGAGGATAAGGACACTGGAAATATGGATGAGCTTCTTGGCATTGTAAGAGTAGCATCCTTTACTAGAAAACAGCTGTATTTCCATTGTTATTCTAGCAGCTCTCTAATGTCTGAGCCTACCTAAGAGAGAGTCCAAGATGTCCATAGCGTGGATGAAAAGTGAGAAGAACCAGGCAGCAATCACAAAGAAAACAGCTTGTAGGGAAAATATTTGGATGAGAGAAGAAAACAGTGGGTAAAAAAAGTGAAATATTTGAGGAATGAGGAAGAAACTGACCATTTGCATTCAGAAGGATAGCAGGATTTACAGTTAACACACTTACTGAGAAAGCAAGTTCATATATAAACCTTAAACAACTCAAATGATCTTATTTTCGAAATCAGCTATCTTTTTCTGACCATTGATAGGTAACATTATAAAGATGCTCCATCCTCATTCTATGCTTCAGAGAATCTTGAAAGGGTGAAAAAAGCAAGATTCAGGTTTAAGTGATAAAAAGCTAAGTATTTGATGAGGCAAAATTAAGTTTTCAACACATGAAAGAATCATAGTTAAAACAACAGTAAAAAAGCTGAAGGAAAATACAATGTATCCAAGATTTTTAGACAAGCTGTTTTGACACTTTTTTCAGAGTTTCATGCTGAATTTAAGTGGTAGTGTTATCTATACTGTTAGACTGCCAGAGACTGAAATTTAGGATTTATCTTCTCATTGGTAGATAGCAAAAATGTGGAAATTTTAAGACCAGTGTTCATGTCAGCAGCCACTTCTAAACAGAGACACTGATGCTTTGTGTCCACAATATTCTTCTCATAAATCAAGTTAGATTTTTTAAGGTGGAGTGTTGAAATAATTCCTAGGTCCTTTTATGCAGATTTTACAGGGAATTGAAAGAAGTGAGCACCATTTAAAAACTGATGTTAAAATATAACTTCCAGGATATTATAAAAAATCTGTCAACCCCTTTTTTTGTAGTTACTGTGAACTCACTTTGTCATAGTGGATTAAAGGATACTGTTTAAGAATAGAAGAAACCACTTGATCACCTACCAAAAGACATCAAATTCCACTCTGCTGCTCACTTGCAGAAATCAATAACACCCTTTACTATAGCATATTTTCTGCAAAGACCCAAGCCTTTTGTCAAATGCACCAAGAGAAGCAACACACTTCCCTGGGTAGAATAACTCCAACTGCTAATTAAATTTTAGGAGAAGTGCCTGTCTTTAGAATACAGCTATTTGTTTACTTTTTTCTTCCTTTATTTCATTTATCTCTTCTGCCCAAATAAAAGGTAGAATTATGCCTTAACAGACAACAGTCTCCATGCATTAAAAAATAAATAAGGATTTTTAAGCAAACCATTTCTCTACCCTATTTTTGATAAACTACATTAAAGGAGCCGTGATGGTGTCTTTATAAGGACTTCACTGCCAGCCTCCAATATTAATTCTTCTCTGCTCGTTTTCTGAATTCTCAATTTCTCTCTTAAGTCATTCAGACTTAAAAATGTGGACACAGAAGTTGTACTAGTATTGTAGCATCAGTCTCATCAATTTCGAATGGGTAGTCAAAATGACCTCTTTGCATCATTTTGTACATTAAGCTTCAGTATAAATCACCTTAGCTGTCTTAAAATGCTTTTCCACCAGGATTAGCAGATAACTCAGTGTTTTCCAAGATTTTACTCCCCATTACACAGACATGCCTAGCATTTGGCTTCATTAAAATACCCTTTATTTAGAATGGATTCAGCTTTTCAAGAGACCTAACTCAGTCCTTAGGACTGATCTTACTCATCACCTTTCAGCAGTTGTCTGTTTTTTTCATCAGCAAGGTTATGTTTACTTCAACGTCACTCATGAAGATAATTAAAAGGCAGAGCTGAAACCTAACTGAAATTCACAACAGCTCTTCAGTTTGATGTTTCATTATTACTGACTGTTTTTTGTCAGCTACAATTTCTTAGTTAAATTAGCTTTTAAATGTGCTTTATGAGTACCGTATATTGTTGATCTTTGATCTCGCCAATCCTAACGGGAGTAATATAACATTTGGCCCAGTATGGTTCAAAATGGCTAACACCAGCTGCTTCAGGGAAAGGGTTAAGCAATGTTAAAAATTAGTTATGCTTCAACCTGCTTCCACATCCACACTTATAGAGGCTAACTTATCCAAGAAGTTCAAAGGCATTTAAGCTTTAATAGCACTTCTGTTACTATAGCTATTCATATTATATATCCACTAATAACCATTCTTTGGCTTTTTTAAACATATTACAACACTCTTAGTCTCTGTAACATTATATGGCAAGAAATTTCAAATGTTATATATTATTGTGTGCAAAAAGATAATGAATCCATTTTGAATTTTCTACAGTTTAGTTTCACTATACCTCAGGGGTTCCAGCTGTGTTTTACTGCCAGAAGGGACTAGATCCAAAGTTGGTATCTCCCAGAAATTTCTAAGACAATAAATGCTACAAAATGAATTAATTTGGCTCTTCAGCAAAACATCTGAGTATCTTAATTCAACAATATTGTTCCCTGAATGAGCCAGTGAGACTGCTCACTAGCCTATTACCTGTTTTTGCATATGTTCAGATTCTTTTGTCATTTATCCATGGTTAGCTATTCACCCCTTGGACTTGCTCTTAGCTCTCCCGATTATTTCTGTACATATACTGCCTGTTGTGGATTATGATAATTTTATTGGCCTCCAAAGAGTTGGTTTCTCCATTTTCTCTAGGCTATTTGGCTTCAATGGTCTTGTCAAACAGTCGTTTCAAGCTCAGCCTAACCATTTTTCTGCATGCTCTGTATACATCTACAAAAAAATAACCATCTATCATGTGTTCCAACTGTGTAGGAATTAATTATGCATGACTGTGTTATAATATATGCATGTATTATGTCTGCACACACAGTCATCCCTGACTTAAAAACAAAATTTTAACTGCTGTCACAGAAAGGTGAGTTTTATTCTAAGATTTTTTTCATTGGAACAAAACTAAAAATTTTGAGAAAACCTTCCACAAAGGAAACAAACTACTAGTTGTTACAGTGTGCTTTGCATCTTTAAAATTACCAATATTAAAAACTGTTACAATTAATTTTATTAATGGACTGCTACTTACCGCTAACATTTGCATTTAGAAATGTTCAAATAATTCTGAGTTTATTTTACATTATTTTTGTTGTTGACCTTAAGCAGCAGCCAAGCACCAAACAGCTGCTCGCACATACTGCCCCTCCTCCAGCAGGATGGGGAAAAGAGTAGGAAAAGAGAAAGTGAGACAAATTGTGGGTCAGGACAAAGGCAGTTTAAGCAGTAAAGGAAAAAGAAAGAAAAATAAACCCAAAACAAACAAACCAACTAAAAACCAAAAAAATCCAACCCAGGTAATGCAAAGGCAATCACTCACCACCTCCCGCAAGTAGACATGCTCAGCCACCTCTAGCAACAGCTACCTCCTCAAAAACAGTCCTCCCCTCAGGTTTTATTGCCAAGCATGGCACTGTGTGGCATTGACTAACTCTCTGGTCAGTTTAGCTCATCTGTCCAGGTCATGTCCCCTCACACCCTCTTTCTCATCCTCAGCTTACTCACAGCAGGGAAACGGGAAAAGAGAGAGTCTTGGCACCACAATTACTGCTCAGTGAAAGCCGAAACACTGGTGTGTTATCAACACTGTTTCAGTCGCAAATCCAAAACACAGCACCATAGAGGCTGCTACGAAAAAATTTAAGTCAATTCCAATCAGACACAGTATACTAAGACACTGTAAAACATAACTAGAAAATCTCAAAGCTCTGACTTCAGTGAGATACTGTCATATTTTGCTGAAATAATTTCTCTTGCCTGTTTTTGGCATTGGTCATCAGCCTAAATCGTGTACTGATTTTCTGCAGTTTCATTTAAGAACTGACATACACACCTCTCTGCTACACCGCCTAGTCTGGGAGACATGCGACAACATTTTGGTTCCTGCACAATCCTGACACCTCGAGAGCTCAGCAGCAGTAAGGATAGCCAGCACCCCTGCTTGAGTCAGATCTGTGCTTTGTAAAAGCATCTCTCTCATCCAAAATCTTTTACAAATCAAATAGCAGCATCCTGTGATCTCCTCAATAATCCCAGCTGCTTGCTCTAGGGGGTTTTTAAAATTCATTTGCCTACTTTGACAACAGAAAGTCTGCCTTTGAATCTGCTTTCAAAGACAAAGTTATACAGGTCAAGCTATTGCCCATGGAGTATTCTGGTTAACTTTGACAATGATGGATACCTTTCATTTCCCAGATCCTTTATGCCTACACTTCACAACTGTCCTTAATGATGAATGACAGTCATCTGCAATGAATGACAATTTTCCAGTATTCTCATCCCCAAAGAAATGGCATTATCATCACATTTTCTTGCTATAATTTATCGGGCTGAAAAAATACAGAGTCTCTGATTACTCAATTCTTTATTAATGTAATAACTTGAACAAATACTACTTTATACATTTTGAGATGCAGATGGGAAAGTATATCAGGTTCTTAGGTAGAATATACTGTCTTCATTACTTTAGGAACTGTAAATCTTACTCTTTAATGAAAATGCAATGTGGAGAAGACAGATTGTTTTTATTTGAAACTATTTCAGATGTCCTAGTTGAGTCTTGAAGAAATAAACTGATTCTTATAAAATAAGGGATATTCATAACCGTGCTTTGAATAGAAGTCTCATTCTCACCACTGACAGAAGTGGAAATTTTATTTGCTTAGCGAGGTTGTTTTAGTTTTATACAGTTACGTCTTCACTGATTCAACAGGGACTGGACTAGCCCAGCAAACAGACTTGGAAAAAGTCATCCATCCAAGATTGCACTTTGTGAGAAAAAGTCTCACCTTAGGCCACAATTATTGGCAATGATTTCTTATTACTGGCAGATCCAATTGAATTTATCTTAAAAAATAATGAAACCTTGGCTGAAAATTGTTATTTCTGTTACTGTAACATTAAAGGTCCACAGATCAGGACTTCCTTATGCCTGTACTTTATAGAAAAAAAATAAAAAGTACTGCACATAGAACAAAATGTTTGACATCTAAGCAAAGAAAACTATAATCTAGATGTCAATCTTCAAATAGAAAGAAACATGATAACTATAGAAGCATGAAAATCCCAGAAACAATGAGAAAATATTCATCAGTTTGATGGGCACTGACATTAGAGAACTTGAGTCTTGGATTTTGTAGTGGCGTCACATTATGATCATTAATGAAGATTAGTAATTCTTCTCATAAAAAGAATTTTTAAAAGAGAACAAGCTTCCTGAATTTTCAGAAATGTTCACCAGGACCTCCTCCCAGGTTTTCAGGGCAGAAAAAGAGAAAGTATGAGGGTTTTTTTTTTAAACAAACATGTAAGGGAATCTAAAATAACATGCTGCTTACAAAGATAAATGATCTCCTATTAAAAGGGGAACCAGCTTTTTTTTTTTCTTTTGAATTGCACATGGATAAACATGAACGTCCCTTTCTAACAGCTTATAGATTTTATATCTCTGGTATATCTCAGCAATATTTATCCATTTTCAGTATGAGACAAAGAGGGTAATTAGTTTCCAGGGACTGGTATTGATGCCTTTCCCTGGGCTTAGAATTAACAGCCAAACACAGTTAGAGGGGAAAAAGGGTTTTACCTCAGTATTTATTTAAGGATACTCTGGTGCACCACATCCAGGTAGAAAGCACCCCCGAATGCACACCGAAAGTGCACACCCGAAAGATGCACACCAGGATGCCCACCCCAAGATGCACACACACGATAATTCGCGTATACAGTTATAGACCTTGCACATTAGCATATCTGTCAAAGATTCCCCAATGACAGGCTCAAGAGAAGCTCCCGCCCTGAGGAATGTTCCCCCTGGATGGGCCTATCTTGGTTTACAGAATGTGTTCTGGAGAGGACCTTGGTGTCTGGGGCTTACTGACCCAACTTCGAGGTTTTCAAGATGTTTGGTCTCCTGGCTTAACGGAACTTTGGGTCTAAGCTAGTTATCAGACTTGGGGAATTACAAGTATGTGGGCTAAAAGCACTAAGGATACATGCAAAGCTGTATAAAAGGGTATGTGAAAGAGTATGTGAGAGGGGTATATGAAAAAGGAAAAAATCATCATGGCATCAGTATGAAGCAGTAAGTTAATGCCGCTGCAGTGAGAGAATGCTCTTGTGCATGTATACACAGAAGGGTGGGAAGATGACTGTGAAACAATAGAGGTAAATCACAGCAGATATATAAAAAACTACTACCCAAGGCAGACACACAAAAAAGGAATTACCAGATGGTAGCAACCAGTATTCTCTATTTGCTTGTGCATTCCTCAACTTTGGGAATTTTGTGCATGCTTACATTTGCATTTTTGATCTTTATAGATCTAATTGCTTCAGAAGACACGTAACCTTTTACTTACAGACTGATTCAGCACCATTTGTATGGTCCAGGTGTGCTGCCTGTGGAACATACGGCATTTTCTCTGGGTCCTGCAGCAGCTTCAGAAACACCTTTCATGAAAGTAGAAAAAAGTAATTTAGAATTCATTTTCTAAAACTATTACACACACACACACACACACACACACACATATATCCTACACCATCCAGACTTTCAGAAATTACTGCTGACTGCTGTAACCACCTTGCTGGAATATGACTTTAAAATTAGTCAAGCTCTCCAGTGAAAATCCTGGGGATAAGGGAAATGAAATAAATGCCAATAGATGCAAAAGCACCTATGCAAAACATTGCTTACCCATGAACACTACTATCTGCAAAGATTTTTCAATAGACTGTCAGGCCTTGATTGACTTTTTATGCTCCTAAGCCATGGTATGTATTGGAACTCAGTTACTGCAGTTTTTACCAAGGAAACAGTGACAGCTTTAACTCTCATCAGACATCTTCTGATGCCCCAGTTTAAGATCTATGGACATAACTAGAACTCTTACTGAAGAGTTCTAGTTGTACTAGTACAGCTAAAACTAATGTACAAAATCCTACAGAACTAAGAACATACAGATTCTAGGGAATTCACAGTGTCTAGGGACACTCAGGAGAAGTTCCTAGATATGTGCAAGCACATGGACAATAATGTTACTGGAAGACATTTAAAGGACATGGTAATCATGAGAGACAGCCAAGGTAAACGAAGTCTTGAAAATTAATGCTACAGAGAGGACTGGGCAACAATGTATGTTTTGTAGCAAAAAATTAGCAGGCATGCCCCAAATTGGGTAGAAATTATAGGATCCTGCTACCTAAAATCTCCATGAGAAAAACTGAAATTATTGTTTTATAAAAGCAACAATCTAAAAATATGCACTAGATTGAAATTGAAAAGATTGAATTTTTTTGAGCAGGGGAACACATGTCAGAAGAGACTTACAGTTAAAATTATAAAAACCCAGCAGAATTCACCAACTTCATAATCATGGGGTCTATTTAAATGGTATATACACTTTGCCAAACAGATTTGTGTTCAACCTACTATTTCTTGCTTAATCCTGTTTCGCAGTTCTGTCCACATAAAGCCCTTTGGATTTCATAGACATGTATTTCATTTATCCGTACCTCAGCCTTGCAGAAGCTTGGAACGGCTTTCATAGTGAGCCTTATTCACACACTCCCCACTTTTGTAAGCTCAAACTAAAAACAAAATTAACATTTTCTTATCTTAACCTGAACTGCAATTTAAACAGTGATCTAAGGTAACTTCAGATAAAAAGAAAGAAAAGAAAAATTAACAGAAAATACAGGTACCATGAGCATCTCTAATTAAACAGCAAAAGTACAACCAAATTTTGCTTTGTCTTGATGAAAGTTTTCTTTTGCTCTTTCTTCTCGGTTTGAGTTGAGCTGCAAGACAGATTATACCCACAGTGCAACTTTCAGAAATCATTAAGAAACCATTTATTTCTTCCCACAAAAGAATCTGATATCAGCTATAACAAAAAATTCCTTGTTTCCAAGGAGCTCATACAATAGACAATAAAAACCAGTCAATGTGAAGTACTTTATAGCTCTTGAAAGATATTTCTTGACTTGCTAAGGTCTGACTGTTACAAAAACCATATTTTGCTTAGTCAATATAATTGCCATGTAACAGTGGTTATTGATTGCATTTGTTACCTGCCAACTTTCAGGGAACAATTTTGGCCATTAACAACTGCAACGCCAGAAATTTCTGGCCTGGCATTTCATTATTAGACCCTGGAGGCAAATCCTAACAGTCTAAAGCCACATTATAACTTGTTTTCTTGGACCTGCTTGCTGATGGCTCTGACCACCAATTCTGTCAAGCAAACCAAACTAAACTGTAACAACTGAATCATAAAATGTCCTGGGTTGGAAGGGACCTTTAAGATCATCTAGTTTCAACCCCTCTGCTGTGGACAAGGACACCTTCCACTAGACTGGATTCCTCAGAGCACCATGCAGCCTAGTCTTGAACACTTCCAGGGATGGGACATCCACGGCTTCTCTGGACAACCTCATCCAGTGCCTCACCACCTTCACAGAATAGAATTTCTTCCTAATATCTAATTTAAACCTTCTCCCCCTTATCCTGTCACTTCATGCTCTTGCAAAAAGTCTCTCTCTATCTGTCTTGTAGGCTCCCTTCAGGTGGTAGAAGGCCACCATTAAGTCTTCTCAAAGCCTTCTCATCTTCTGGCTGAACAATCCTAATTCTCTCAGCCTTTCCTCATAGGAGAAGTTCTCCATCCCTCTATTCTCTTTGGTGGCCTCCTCTTGATTCACTCCAACAGGTCCCTGTCCTTTGTGTGCTGGGGCTCCCAGAGCTGGATGCAGCACTGCAGGTGGGGTCTCACTAGAAGAGAGTAGAGGGGCAGAATACCCACCCCGACCCTGCTGCCCACGCTGCTTTGGATGCAGCCCAGGACACGTTTGGCTCTCTGGGCTGTGAGCGCACATTGCTGGGTCATGTCCAGCCTCTCCTCCACCAGCACCCTCAAGTCTTTCTCGGCAGGGCTGCTCTCCATCTGTTCATCCCCCAGCCTGTGTTGGTACTGGGGGTTGCCCAGACCCAGGTGCAGCACCTTGCACTTGGTCTTCTTAAAAATCACGAGATTCCCATGGGCCCAATTCTTGATCCTGTCTAGGTCCCTCCAGATGGCATCCTGTCCTTCAGGTGTGCCAACCAGTTGGTGAAACCACAAAGTAACTACAACTCTGTGGCTAGGAAAAAGGCTACACTACAAAATGTTGCTTGCATATGTTTACTTCCTTATCGATATAGCTGCAGACACATATTTTCTTCTTTAATCTCATTATGTCACTGTAGAGATGTGGGAGCCAGTGAAAGGGACAGACCCTGAGAGAGCTCCCCAGGGTAAAGTGACAAAAAAAGCCTCCCCCAGGATGCCCTGTTCTGTTATGGAAATGTATCCCAGTTCTGCTTCCCCAGTTCGCCTCTCCACCCCCTTGTACCTTGCCTGCTCCTTTGGAAAGTTCTCCCTTGCCCACTCTCCCATTGGACCTTGTTCCCTGCCACTCACCCAGATTTTCCCATTGGCTCCTGTACCCTAATCCCGCCTATGTACTACCCCTGCTGCTTTCCCCGCCCCTGTAAATAGGCTGAGAATTTCCATCCCACTTGGTCTTTGATGCTTGGTCCCTTCACGGATGGGGCTCGAATAAACCTGTGCCGTGGAATTCCACACAAAGACCCTTCCTGCCTCTTTGCCGTCGGCTTGTCGAAGAAGCTATCCGGAGCGTGTGTGTGTGTCTGTGTGAATGCAGTGACTGCCAAGCGACTTTCTCTCAAAGTCGGATCCGGAGGTCGCAGTATCCCACCAGAACACCCCCTGGATCACGACATAGAGAGGATCTAGTTACACCTTAAAAAAAACCAAACAGACCCACCAAATGCTTTTCTAATACATCCTGTCTATTGCATCTTCATTGACACTTATTCTGATACAGCTGTAAAGGCAGAAGGCCACCTGCATTGCCTCCCATGGGGCAAGTCCTCCCCATGGTATCCAGTTTTCAAACATCCTGTTAAGAATGGGAATCATTAGAGACTACATTGTACAGAAGATATGATAATTTACCTAATGTTGTACCAGATATTGTGGACAGAAGTACTATTAGCCTAACTATGTTATTAACAAAGTGAGTACCCTCCAAAACACACAGATGTGGAAAAGTCGGGATTAGGCACCATGACAAAGAGACAGTATGTTCTTTCTGTATCTAAAAGAAGGTATATTCTAGACCTCAGCAGAGCATCCTTTCCCCACATGCCTGAGCAATTCCTGCTTGCTCAGTTAGTCAGAGCGCGGTGTTAATAACACCAAGATTGTGGGTTCAATCCCTGTATGGGCCATTCAGTTAAGACCTAGACTTGATGACCCTTGTGGGTCCCTTCTGTTTAATTTCTGTTTTGACTAGCAAGTCTATATCTGAGCAAGGACTTGTCCAGATGGCTCTTGAGAGGGACTGTGCACCTGGTGCTTCTTTCAAACCACCAAGTTCTCAATAGGTATAGGAAGTGCTTTTTGTCCTTGAGGAAACAAGTCTGGCCAAATGACAATACTACAGTGAAAAAGATTAATGTGATTGTGCCATCACTAGAAGTTGTTAGAGCATCCTGCATCTCAGTAGAAGGTGCATATCATTTCAAGGAGGTATATGGCTTTCCCTGGAAAGTTTTGAGGCAAACTCTCAGGTCATTTCAAGGAAGAGAATTTAAAAGCAGTACTCAATTAACAAATTTTGACACAACTTATTTTGAAAAGATGTTACAATTGTTTTGTTCTCTCCTCGAAGAAAAGCAGGAAAGCAATAAGCTTTGAAATCTCCAGAGCTGCCAGAAAGTGAAACAGCGTCCTCCAGAGAACCCTTAGTATATGCCTAGTTTAATTAACTACCCTTCTAGTCTCCTTTTGGTTCTACTAACACTTTGAATTACAAGTATTATAAAATACGCAAATACAAATGGTTGGAAAAGGTATCTAAAGCCTAAATTTGAGGAAATATAATATTAGTGAGATTTAAGGTGTCAGAAACTGATTTGTTAGAACTTCAAGATTCCATTGAAATGTGAATGGAAGTCCATTTTCCCTCAGTGAATATGATTTTTAGAGAGTGTGAGTGTCACTCAGACTGAAAAAGAATAATGGTGAGTGTATAAGAGAACAAAAAGAAAGGATAAAATAAAATTTATCACACATTTCTTCATTTAAAGCCAGGGTTCTTTGTTTCCAGATTGAATTGCTTGAATAGATTAAATAGTGCTATTATGTGCTATCCTTTTAGTTCCCAAGGCAAAGAGGCTTTTGATAAGCAAATAGAGAATTGTAACGACAACTAAGGATGAGATGCAGAGATGACAGAAATCAACCCAAATTAGTGCATTAAGTCTTCAAGCTGAAGAATGATACATTAATATCTAATACCACATTTAAAGATGTTTTTAAACCTCCCCTTCACAAAACAGCTAAAAGTAAGCTCTCAAATGAGTACTAGATTCAGCACACTGAGGAATCTTCCTCATATCCATGACAACTTCGCATTTACTTTATTCGTGTCGGTTCTGGAAAGTCCTGTGTTATCCCGTGGGGATGTAATCCAAAAGTATTCTCAGTATATACATTACCTCCAAATCTATAATGTTTGGCAGTGAACAATATTATTCCTCATAGCATGTTAATCACCTTATATAAGAAAATAAAAACTTTTCTATAAATTTTTGACTTGCCTCATAGAATTGTATCACAGGAATGTAATTTACTTCATAACGTTATATAAAATGCTTATTAAACTTGTAAACTATGTGAAATTACATTAGTCTCCTATCATCACTTGAAGAACTGAAAAAAATTATTTCTAAAAGATTTATAGTACAGTACTTGGATAGTGGTGGTTTAGGGAATCTTGTTATTTAGAAGTTATATATGGGGTAAAAAGAGTCCAAGGGAAATAATCTCTTGTTGGCGTGGCTATTTACGCAGAGCTAAATTCAGAATGATGAAGATGCATAACAGAGTCTCTTCCTCTGATCCATTTAGTATAAACACACACATAACTGTATATTTATATATGTGTATATATGTATACATGTATACATGTACCAAAGTCCCTCTCTCTCAGTATACACATAAAATATTCTTTAGGTATTTCACCACACGGTTTGGCTAAGTCCTAAGCTTTAGAACTTGTAAATTGGAAAGTATTCTTAGCAATTTTTTCTGTCCAAAGAGCCACCTGAACTGAACCACCAGAATTAAAGTTCAAAGCTTTTTCCAGTGCTATGGGTTTAGGACAACACTGCTTCTCATTAAGTCAATGACACATTACATTTTCCTTAAGTTAATGCAGAAACAAACATTTAAGGGTTAAACAGTTCATCAGTCTTCACATTAGATTATTGAAATAACAAATGTCATAGTAGGGTGGGTGCTGAAATTAACAGCAGAACAAAACTATAAAGTATAGATTTTACCTAATTTGGGAGGTTTTGTCTGTTTATTTGCCTTTTTTTTTTTTTTAGAAAACATGCTTATCACAAGAAATTGTGCAATACAAAAGATACAATCAAGATTAGCAGGAAGCTATTACTGCATTCTCTAACCAAGAACATGTCTTTACACAGAAAAACTACAAGTACCTCTTCCAAAGTTGTGTCAGAAATGCCATAGCCAGTCACATGTAGATGCTGAAGGCTTTGATCTAAAGCTTGAAAAAGACCTTTAAAAGACGTCTTATCTGCCCTTTCTGGAATCACATAGGTCAGCTCAGTCCCACTGTTCTCTTTCAAGAAGGCTTCTGGAACATGGGTCTGTACCAGAGATGTGACCTGAACAATGTGCTTAGGGTCTTGGATTTCAAACACGGAGGGCTATAAAGAAAGAAAGATAATCATGCACAAAAAATTAAATATTACCAGAAGTATTGATCTTAATAGTAGAATTCATGCAGGACGATTTCCACTGATGAAACTACATCACAACTGGGATACAGAGACTACCTCCCAGGAATAAAGGACAGTGAGACAAGCCCCTTTTCACCTAAACACTGATATTCACCATTTTCAAAGATGCCATTGTGTTCATCTAAATAACAATAATAATACCACCCACTCAAAACAACCAAGAAAGCCGATAAAAACATGTTTTGCAGGTTGTCTAATAATCTGTATCACATATTACTTCCTGGCAGGGACATGCATCTCCCTTAAAATACACTTGGCAGGCACTCTTCAGTTCAGTACAGTACATTTTTAATATACCTTTTTTATGAGCGTTAGACTGTGTCCCTGGCCATATGTCTCCCTCAGATAAGAGGGAGAACCACAGCACCTCAGCTGGCCACGTTGCAGGATGGCAATTCGATCACTGAGCACCTCGGCCTCATCAAGATGGTGAGTGGTAAAGATCAGTGTGCAACCTGCATAAGAAAGATTGGTACATGTCTACAAAACCTGGTTTCTAGAGAAACACCTCACAAGGGTCCTTCAGCCTTAAAGAAACATGTTTTCATGACTCTTCAAAATCTTAACTACAGGACACAAACAAAATCTGCTGTCAGAATTACAGTTCAAGTCAGATGGAGGTCTAAACTTGCTTTACCCTGTTTTATACGTAGCAAGAAGTATTAAGGCTTTAGAACCTCCAGCTCTTTTAAAAGCTTAAGAAATTCCTTAAAACGACGTAATGGCAGTGTCTCTTTCAATGGATCATTCTCCGTGAGTTATTACAGCTAACTGAGTGCTCGCTAGCTGAAGAGTTTGCTTCCCACAACCAATTTTAAAATTAGTGTAGCAGACTGATGAGTATATTTTCATTAGAAGTATATAAGCATCTATATACAGGTATATGCAAAACGGGAAATGGAAACCAGAAAGTAATTTTGAAAAGCTGGAGAGATGGGAGAAACTTCAGGACAGGACTTAGAACTAAGCTCTATCTTTTTTTAGACTGGGCATCTCTCTGTACAATAGCAGATAATTCTTGTAATGCCATTTGAGTTGCCTTAAAGTTACCAAGTTCAACTTACTGTTTCCTCAGAAGTTAATGTATTTAGCTTCTGATAATATTTTGACTAGAGTTTGACTACCTAATTTAAATTTATTGAAAAAAATCCCAAAAGGGAAATAAGAAGCAAATTATGCACATAAACTTTGTACCAGCTCTGTACTTCAGAAGAACATCCCAGATGCTACGGCGAGAACATGGATCTACTCCACTGGTGGGCTCATCCAGAACAACTGTCTTTGAGTTTCCAATAAAGGAGATGGCAATTGACAGCCTCCTTTTCATTCCCCCAGAAAGGGCTCCAACAGGTTTGTACTGATGTTGGGATAAATCCACATCTTCCAGAGCTCTGAAATAGGAGTACAGAAACAGGACCAATTTTGAAAGTGTTTTTCTAGTTGCATCCTGTCAACTAAGACAAGAACTACTGAAAAGTCACTGTAAATGGAAAGTGATAAAATCACTGCCTCTGACTGATTATATACTTTGGTGTCAAAAACAGATAGGAAGACAAACATTTCTTTACCAGCAAGGCATAAATCCTCATCATCACCTGATGCACAGATTCTGAATAAGTATTGTACAGAAAATTTTTAAATTAAAACTAATAAAATAAATAGTTTAAATAAATAGTTTTTTCAACAATTTCAGCGAACTCCAGAATATAGCCCCTTTAAACAATGATAAAGACTGTTGGCTTCGTAACTCAAGCAGTGCTTCAGGTTTTGCAAACTACTTAAAGAACACTAGAGATGCCTGAGATTTTAGAAAATGTGTAGTCACTTGTAGTACATAAGGTAATACCACTCCTTTTTTTTCTTTTAGAAGACATACGTTTGTTAAATAAAGTGATTAGTGATCCCTGGGTAGAATAATACTATCTAATCAAATCTAATCTAATTCTTATGTTAGGAGATACCTTACAGATGTTTCCAATTCAGCCTTTGCCCTCTGATGATGATCTTGCATTTGAGCACGGTATGGAAACATGATTAATAAAGGCAACACTGTAAGACCTTAGTTCATTTTTCATCAGCTGAGCATCCAGTCACTGACCTAAGAGCTCTCAGCTGCTATCAGCCTGGCAAGCAGACATAGAAGGCTCAACAGTCCTAAGCTAAACTGAACCATTTCAGTGAATATGCAGTTTGTAAGGCATGCCAGTTACCCTGAGAGAATTTCTTATTTTTAAGAAAACATCTCTCAACAGCTGTTCCATAGATATATAGTGAGGAAAATTATTCTTACTCTCTTTAGATGCCCTCTTTTTTTATTAATAAAAATATTTTGTTTCACTCTTTTGTTGCTTTTCTAATTTCTCTGAAGTCTTTTAAAGCATTTGTTGCCTATAAAAATAATTTAATTTTTCTTAGTAGCAAGGCCTGCAGAGTTCTGAGTGTTCGTATGTGCTGTTATCATGACAGACTGCTGCTAAAATTACAATTCAGCAGTTTAAGTACCATAAGATACAGAATATTATTTTGCGTAAATTTTAAACCAGGTACTAGGTTTGTTTTGTCTCTGTAGTTCTAGAGAATTGCTTCTCTTGTTTCTGGAGAGAATGTAGTGTCCCACACCTGAGTTTGTTCAGATCAAAATTTAAAAGTAACAAGCTTTTATGATAGTTACCTAAAAGGAAAGCCACTTTGCCACAAATGCCTCTGCATATACCTGATTGTACACTTAAGGAGAAGTCCCATCAACTTGACATTTATTTACATTGAAGTATGCAAGTGCCCAGCCCTTCAAAGAGTCTAGCATGAATCAGAAGGTAAAAAAAAATATTTACACTGCCACACTGTTTGGAAAGCATTTATTTTATTCCTGAAGTAATTTTATTTCTGAAGTAGAGAAAATGCAGTTTGCTATTAACGAACAAGATCTCAGCTTGTACGGGTTACTAGTTAGTTTCATATACACCAGGCAAAAACAAAATCTAGTCCTGTATCAAAGAAGAATCAGCACAAAAACACTAGCAAAAGTTTTTAACCTGACAAGTGGCAAATCCTCTGAGGTCATGTCAGAGCTCTGACTTGTTTTCTTATTGGATTGTTCGTTTTTAAACCTCTTCATTTATTAAAAATATTTCAAGGCTGGATTTGGCAAAGGAAAATAAGGTGGTTTATTTAAGTTTGTAACAAGCACTGCTTTTACCTAGCTTTTCTAGTTTTCTAACCTTCCTTCTGCTGCAGGTGAGGCAATACAGGATAATAAATACATAAAGTCATTATTGATTTATCTAAAAACTCAGGGAAGCACAGCAGTTTACTTTCTATCTGCTTCTCCAGCAAGGATGGAGGTAAGGTACACAGCATGAGGCAGAACTCCTGCAGCTGCTACAAGGCTAACCACCTCCACTCCAGTCAAAACATCATTATTTGATGGTTCTGTATACCAGGTTTTTAAAGATTGACAGTTCCACTACAAGTATATTCAAGTAAGAGTTAGAAACTAGGAAATCTATTTTCAAGTCATGATTTCAGAACATAAAATGTGATAAAACCTCACAAAACCCTGCAGTTTCCATTGGCTTTTGCTTGCAAGTTTTGCATTTTCTCTTTCTTATTTGAGTGGCTTGCAATAGTCATTACCAATTTACTTGACAGATTTCAACAAATGGACAGAAAACTTACCCACTGACTTGCTCATTCAACTGTTCTTTTGTCCACCCAGGTGCCTTCACTGACCCGTAAAGCAGGAGATGCTCTCTCACCGTCAGTGTGTTGAACAGGACATCGTACTGGGGGCAAACACCCAGCTCTGTCCTGATGGCAGCCAGCTCAGTTCGTATGTCCTTCCCATCAACAATAATGGTACCAGAGCTCGGTGGATACAGACCAGTCAACAGGGATCTGATATAAGAAAAGACAAAAAAATGCAGCAAGACAACATGCAATTAGCTCCTCACTTGGATATCCTGAGGCATGTTCTAACATCCTTAGAGCAACAGCAATTCAGCTGAGTATAGTTATAGAAACATCACTAAAGTTCTGGGTCTGGGTTTAGCTATTTTTCGCTTTTGGTGGCTTTTTGGGTTGGTGAGTTTTTTTGTTCTGTTTTTTGAACATGATCTCAAGACTTCTTCATTTCCTTTCTTCCAGAAAAATATCCATTTTTTTACCCCAGTCAAATCTAACAGGTGATTGTTTCCTTTTTCACATGGGTATTCTGTGAAGAGCATTTCCCAGTTATGTCCCATCCTGCATCACTGGCTTGATGAAAGATGATCATAGCTAACAGAAAGGTAGAAACATAAACTTCTTAGCTGAGACATTTTTAAAGGTCATTTTTCATTTCAGTACTTTCATTTCTGGTCAACTGCCAAGAAAGAAGTCCCCTGCAACCTCTAGGGACAAAGAGGTTGCCAGAAGAGAACACTCCTTCCAGACGTGTTCAACTCCACAACCAGACATGCCCAGGTCTTACTTAAGCTGTTCCTGAGATATTACATCATGGTTTAAGTGGCACAGAGGGCTCAGTTCTCTATTAATTACATTGCTTTTGTCATAGATATACAACCTTCACTTTCCATGTGCTTTGGGCAGTTTATCGAATATTTATTTGGGGAAAATAAAAAGGCATAGGAAATAGTTCACAAAATTTTGAATTGAGAAAGCATAGCAGAGATCAGAGGGGATAGTAATAGCTTTAAAAGTCAGACTTACATAACTGTTGTCTTGCCAGCTCCATTAGGTCCCAAGAGCGCTGTTATCTGGCCCTTATGGAAAGTGAGGTTGAGGTCTTTAACAGCGGCCTTCTGACCATCCACGTGCTCTTTGGTGAGGGACAGCAGCACGACGCCAATGGTGGCTTCTTCAGTGCAAGGGCCTTTCCAGCTCTGAGGTGCTGGGTCTGTGTGAGGAAGAGCAGCAGAAAAAGCAGGTTGCTGAACCTAAACATTTGTGTGTGTGTGTATAAAAGGAATAACAAAATAACTTAACCCCCGCTACCATTTACCAAATACTAAAACAGATGTTCAAACTGTCTGAACTGACACAAACTACACTGAAATGAAAGATACCATGCCAATTAATATTTGCTAAGAATTTGGCCCATTTGCAGTTTTAAAAAGCAGCTTAAAACAGTTATGCCAAGTTATGTGCATGCCTACTACATCTTGATAAAGTCATAAAATAGTTGCTATATTTTATTTCTAGTAAAAAAATACCTATAATAATGTTATTTGAATCATTTTTTATGCCCATAAGCATGAGAAAATTCTAACTGTGTAAGCTACTTCACATATGTCACCCAGTTTCAGGCACACAACACTGACGTAACACATGACGCAACAGTGACGTATTCACAGGCATAGGCAGTTAATCTTCTCAATTCCCCTCAGTCAACTAAGCAAAGCAGATCCCTGAAATGATTCAGACCATCGGCCTAGACTAAATATAATTCAAGGTGCTCAGGGCAAGTAGACATCCAGCAGTTTTCTAACTGTGGTGTAACATCCTCAGGAAACTGATGATGCCATATGACACCACTGAAGTTGCCTTCCTTTTCGTGTCAGGGTGGCACTACTTTCCAAACATGAGCACAGTCAATCAACAGCCATTACATAATCAATGTGTGATATTTTATTGACTCATTACAACTGAGAGATGTGGCAGCGGGTTGGTTTATTTTCTTTTTAAGCAAAGGCAAGCCAGATTGGAATGTTAGTCCAAAGAAACAAACTTTTATGCCTGAGAATTATGAGAAGAGAGAATTATCCTTATGAATATACATTTATATAAAATATTTATGGTTTATAGTGATATTGTTTGCAACACTTTTACATAAATAAAATGTAGACATTACAAGAACACAGAATTATTCTATACATAAAAAGCTTGAATTATATAAATCAAATTATAAATAAAAAATTACGTAATTATTTCAAAGATTGGTTTGTTTATGCTGTGCATGAGGAAGTTGTTTTGCTCCTCTCACACTCAATTTTAAGCTTCTGGCAAAATTTATTTCTGAGCTTGAGGTCACTTGCTAGCAAGGTACTACCACAGCTGTGACACTACCGAGGTCTTCCTACCCGTGCACCTCTCTTCCAGGTACCTTTCCACCATTTCCTAAATTTTCATCCTGTAAATTAACAAGCATTCAAGTGCAGAGTGGGCCTCAGACAATGGAGCTCAGGAAAGAATCAGAGGAAGTTACTTGCAAGCACTAAACTGATTATCCTAGGACTTTTCCAAAGGGGAGTTCCAAGTGGGTACGCAACACCCTGGTGTCTGCCAGCCCTGCTCTAGTTGTAGTTCCAACTGGTAGGACCTACACTCCCAGCTCCTCCCTCACACACCTGTGATTTCCTAAATGTTCTCCACACCCCTGGAACCAGCCCTTACCTGGGCTGTATGGAACAACTGAAGACATTGCCTGGGAGCAAGTCACTTTGCTGTTCCGAGAAAATTCTTCATGGATGCATTTATCCCATTGTCAGTGCAATGGCACACAATTCTTTTAAAAGACAGCAAGCTCTCTTGCTGCATGACAGTTTTAGCATTCACACACAGACAATTAGCTATCAACCACATGACATGAGGAGAAGTGACCCACCAAG
The DNA here is from genome assembly GCA_013397725.1 of Rhagologus leucostigma. Lineage (NCBI taxonomy): Eukaryota > Metazoa > Chordata > Aves > Passeriformes > Rhagologus > Rhagologus leucostigma. The sequence continues at coordinate 48,257 of VZTD01004314.1, forward strand.
TGTAGGCAATCACTTAGATGGCTTAAGCCAGAAACCACACTAATAACTGGTCAGGCAGAGAAGTTTATGTCTCTGTTTTCCACATATTATGTGGTAAACCCAGAGGGAAACCCTGGAAATCTTCATTTCATGTAAGGACCAAACTCAATCATCTTAACAAAATGGAGTTGTTCCAAATTGCAGAAATTCAGACAAAACTCATACAAATAGTTTTTCCACAAGTGTTTAAATGAACCTCAAGACATTTTGAAGTCTGCTCTAATCTAGGAGACACCTCTATGTAAAACTGCTGAGTTGTTCAGCTTCTTCACCTATGCTACAGACAACTGGATCATTTCTAAGATACTGTAACTTCCAAAAAAACACAACAACCCATCCTGTTGTTCTAAGGCCCAAGATGGAATATGGGTGAGAGTGACTTACTCCTTCATTTCCAAAATCTAAACTACATGGGAGAAAATCCTTAAAGGGATTGGAGAGAGAGAAAAAAAAAAAAATCTGAATTAATTGTAAGCAAGTGAACATGCATAGAAGAGTAGTGAAAGTATCTGGAGGCAGATAAAAATAGTTACAATAACATCTTTCCAGACAAAAGTCTAAGAAGCAGAGACAGAAAGAACAGTGATTATAGAAAAGGGAAATTAGAAACAGAAATTAGAACAGTGATTATAGAAAAAGGAAATTTTCCACTGAAACAAGGAGAAAATTTTTAAAAAGTTAATAAACCCCAACACGTTTCAGATTCAGTAAGAGTATGAAAGGGTTCTGTGAACTCCAAAAGATCCAAACAAAGCGAAGAGGCAATACACTGGGACAGAATGAACCCAAGAGATACTTACTTTACATCTTTTAAAGAGTTTTCTTAAATATTTCTGTACAATAGTTTTCACTGAATGAATCAAGCATCACAGGTGGTAGCACAATGTAACAGTTATTATATAATATTCATAGTATATACTATATAATGAAAGAGAGAAAGGGACAAGATCTAAACATATAATACAGGACCAAGCAATGATAAAAGCAGATTGAACACAACTAGCACACCATTCAGAAAAAAAAGCCATTGTTCGAATTCTGTTTCTACAAACCTTTTTCTTGGAAGTTTTCATTGAAGAAAAACATATTAGAATTCAGATAATGTCGCTTGCTTCTCTCTGTACCACACAGGTTCTTCCAGTAGGAAACAGTAAAGGGAAAGTACCATCGGTTCTTTAATCCACATTTTCCTATATTAGAATTATGATATAAACTGTTGGAAAATTTATGGTCATTTTGCATCTGTTTATAGGCTACTAATTTCCTGTTATTGCTTACAGTGAGCTGGTTAGACCATTTAATTAGCCCAAATACTTGGCTCTGCTTAAAAATTTTAATAAAGTGTAAAAAAAGCCATTTGGTCATAAAACTAGGTCCTGCCATAAAATAATCAAACCTCAGTGATGCTTTACCCTGTCTCCAAATCAGCTTCAAAGTGTAACAGAATCATAGACTTAACATAATCTTGTAACACACAGGAACAAAAATGCGCCAAATAGTCTTCCAGGACAAAGAGCCTAATTTTTTTATTATAAAAATAGTCTATTGCACCAGTTCTTCCATTATATCTGCAAAATGAAAAAATATCAGCCACCATAGGAAACACTTATTGTGTCACGTAAACAGAAAGGGCAAAAACACACTCCTATATACAACTTAATCTTTGGCATTGCCTGATCTTTCCAGGCATCGCTTACCCATCACAAAATACACACTGTCTCTGTTTGGAGTGTCATTACATTCACACTGAAGGACAAGACTCAATTTAAGATAAAGTTTTTAAAATTCAGTTGCATATTCCACCCACCCCTATCTTTCAAGGCAAAATTAGTTTTAATTAAAAAAAAAACCAAACAAAGTAGCAAGAAAAAGTGACATATGCAAATCAGAGGAAAGGTAAAACATACAGTGAGGCATGAGGCTATGATTAAAAGTACATCAACCAACTCAATAAGAGTTGTAAAACTTGGGTCATGAAAAGAATTTGAAAAACACACCACTAGTTTTTGAAAATATACTTGAAAATCAATTTTTTTTTTATGCACTGGACGGTGGACTGATTGGGAGCAACATACAGTTACCAGGCTGTCTGAAGTTTTTCTGATCTGAAAACATGCTGTTGTTCATGGGTTTCAGCCCAAGTACTGACTCAGAAGACTCACAATTTTTACAGGAAGTTTTGTTACTAGGCTAAGCTCTGTTACTGTGAAGATCCGATAAATTCCTAATTCTATCAAATATTCAGCCTACCCATCAGCAAACAAAAGATATTTCATGCCTGGCTACAAATTCTAGTCCTTGTGTTAGGATTAGTCAATATTTATGTATTTAGGAAGACATTGTTTCCCAGTCCCTAAAGAAAATCAGACAATTTTGCACAACAGAACCTTAACTCAGATAAAGACATATTTTTGTTTTATTTTCTTAAAACCAAGAAAGACAATGCCACAATAAGTGTTTCCTATGGTGGCTGATCTGTTTACATTGTGGAGATATTAATGGAGGAATAATATTAAATAACTTTTTCAAAAACATGAAATAAGAATAAGTTGATAATCTTACCAGGAATAATATTGCTGAAATACCAGCCACCTACAGAATATAAAATGGAGTCAAACAACATCATCCAGCACATCCATCCAAAGGTCATGTATCCTCCTTGTGCCATTGACTGGTGCACATTATTCCACTGAATTCCTGGTAGTAATAATAATGATTTTTTTAAAGGTCAAAGCTAAATCAGTACAGCATTAAAGATCACAAACACATCAACACCACACATTTCTGGGTATTCAAGCACTGGCACAAAACTAATCATAGTTAATAACAGTAATCCTAATGAACAGAAATAGATTTCTATGCCTCTACAAGCCTGTGTTTAGAACAGCAGGCGACACTGCTGCTGGGCAAATGTAGAGAAACTGTTGTACAAAGGGCTGTTTATGAAGTTTTAGCTGGCCCTCAATTTGGCAAAAGAAAAAGAACTACAGCACTGATAAAATGGGGCAGTGACCACTGAATCAGGCTTCAAGCCCCTCTGCTGATATAAAGAAAAGGATTACACAAAGTTTAATGTCATTTCTATAATGCTAAATCTAAAAATTTAAATCTGTGAATTCTAACTAGGAAGCATGGTGTGCATTGACTGCATTCAGAGGTAAACAGGAATGAACTCACTGAATAATTGCTTCATAAAATTATTACATTGCAGAAGACATGAAAGGAAAAAAGAAGGTGCAAACACTAGTACTACAGAAAGCTACCATACTTCTAAATTGAAAACAAAAGTAACAAAGGTGAAAATTTATTAAAAATATTGCATTTTTTTACTGAAAATGCTGCTTTGTTTGCAGTACAGTGGGTTATGATATTACTTCTACAATTCTTTTTCTACAATTGTCAAGGAAAGTAGTTTTTCCCAAAACACATTTTGCCCTTCTTTCAGTAAAGATGAGCCATCTTGATGAAGTGTCTGGTGGGAAATATAAGAATTATTTTCTGCAACTGTCTCTTCCACTCTTACCAACAGTTGTACCATTATGATACTTTTTCAGTAGTTTGAAGCATCTGCTGTCATCAATATTGATCTTGCCATATTAGTAGGAAAGAGGATTACAGTCCCTTAAATACCTGAACTTGATCTAACTTATTAACTCATTAGAGATTTTTTCAGAACAAATTGAAAAACATTTCCAACTGTAGTTTTTAAAATAATAATTACAAAGCTTTTCTCCTAACCAAAGAGCTTACCTATTTCTTGGCTCTCAAAATATGTAATGAAAAATATTCCTTGCCCAAACGCAGTTGTAGAAAGAAGACACTACAACACCAGAGAAGAAAGAGGATGTGAACATCAAATAAAAACATGTTGTTAACAAGTTCCATGAAATAAAATATTCTGTGATACTAAAAGCAAGCACAAACTAAATAGACTTTTTTTTCCTCCACATAGGCTAATGGTTGCTATTTCCTTTTATGTTTTAACCATGCTCCCCCACAAACCTCAGTAGTATTTGCTCCACCTAACAGAGCTCCACTGACCTAGTTATTAATACTGGAAAGTGTTATTTTATCTGACCAACTGACACTGAAAAAATGAGCATTTTTTTTAATAGTGTATGAATTATTCCACCAGCTTAATTTATTGAGTTATTTTGAAATAGTGAAGCCATAATGTGTGAAATATAGTTTTCATTATATGATGGTGATATTTGATGTCACATTCAGGGATGTAGTATGTTAGGACAATACAAAGACATACAACAGCCTATGGAATACATAAAACAGGAAAGGACCGAAAGAACCTACGCCAAAGAAATATACCTCAGATTATATGGCTGGAAAAATTTCTGATCTATTCTCCAATTATACTTAATAGAAAATCAATCACTAGTTTTCTTCCAAACAAATAATGACTTTGAGAAGTGGCATGCCATCAGCTGATCTTGAAAATACACTAATGTTACAAATATTTTGAGGTCAAGACACTAAGAGAACTCATGTGCGTGAGGAATGCAACTCCCTGATATTTTCTGTAGGTTTACAAAATTGCCCTGGCAATTTATTTTTCATTCCTTTCTACCTTCTAAATATTTTCTCAACTGGAGATTTATTAGTGTGATTTATTTCCAGTGATCACAAAAGCAAACAGAAACATGGGAAAAAATAAGTACATTATGGTCTGAAGTCTTGGACTATAGAAATTCACAGCATAGCTGGAGGGAAAATTAGAAAAGAAGAAGAAATATTTACCATTACAATCTGGCTGGTGAAACTCAGCTGGTTCTGCAAGACCAACAAAACTATGTAGGGTAAAAAGCTGATCATGTAGACAAGGCTGGCACACAGAGCTGCTGTATCGGCACTGCTAAAAAACGCCCCCAAAAAATAGCTTAACATGATAACTGTAACTCCAAATTCCAGGAGAAAAAGGAAGATAAGGAAGCCATTGCTATAAGCAAAGATACCACTTGCTTTTAAAATGATGGCCAGAGCACAGCTGCTTACTGTGAGCACAATGACATTCTCCAAAAACCAAGCAAAGAAATGAATGGCTGGATACACACCCATTGTCTTCATATACTGCAAGACAACATAGCAAAGAGAGTTAAAGTTAGGAAACCAACTTTCTTTTTGTTTTTCTGTTTTAAACAAAACATGTTGTCACCAAGACACTACAAGCTTCCCAAAGGATGTCATCTTCCCTTTAAATTTCTTGTTTCTTTTCCCTTGTCCTGTGCTCTGCCCTGGATCAGACAGTATTGAGGAGGGCAGTCTCTGAGATCATCACACATGAACACAAGGAGTCACAGTGCTCAACACAACTCTCTTTTGCATAGTGTTTCAGGACCAGATGTCAGATTACTGGTTCTTCTAGTGAGGAGTTTGCCTTTTTATACTCTAAAAAGTACTGAAAACACCCATAGCAATGTATAGACAAATATTTTTTTTCCCAGCCTGTTGCTCTCCTGAAAGAAACATACATTTATAACCTTTATATATTACCAGCAAATAATAATTTAGCCAAGTATGAAGTACATCCCTCTTTTTCTAAAAAAACAACCTTTTGGATACAATTGAATAAAACCTCTGAAGCATTTTTCATAAGATCATAAAAATTAATATTAAGTTGATTTAATATTTTGAAGCATTAAAAATGTTTATCTTACAACAGGAATATTAGAGAAATTAGATAACTGCTCAGTAATTCCCCAAATTAAAAATCTTACTCAAGCAGTAATTCTGCTGGTATGGTGAAATTAGTGTCATTCTTAAAAACGTGTATTTATCCCTATAGAAAATGTATCACAAGTACCCTGTCCTTACATACGCTTAGGACCTGTGAAGAATAGCTGTTGATAGAAGCAGATAATTATCTCTTTCTTTTTCGTATGTCATCTCCCTTATATTTCTGATATTTACACAGTAAATGACAAATTCTTAACTTGGTTCAGGTAGTTTCATCATTACAGACTATATAGAGCAAAATACGCAAAAGAATCCAAAACAAAAAACATTTTAATAACAAAGCCTTCCCAAATAACACTTTCCAGCTTCAACTTTTGCTTGTTGTTTTTTCTCTCATGGACAATATTTGCATACTGATGCTCAATGTTGTGAATCTGAGTTGGCAGCTAGAACTAGAACCTACTGCCCAGAGAAAACAAGTGAAAACAAAGCCATCTGGATTATGAGTACATAAAAGTACCTCACAAGTTTTGCATTTCAGTGCACTTAAATGAATAAATTCTCTTTTCAGAGGTTAATCTACCTCTTACCTCTTCAAGATGAATTTCTCTTTCATAAACCAGCTTGCGAACCATACCAGCAACTGAAACCATCCATGTTAACATCATCATAAGTGGGAAAAAAAACCCTATGTTGTTCAAGAATCTATGAGAGAACATATAGGAAGAGTTGTCAGCTTTCAAAGGTAAACTATTTTCTAGCAGAATGTTAATAGGTTAGTACTGGAACTGTTCTCAAAATATGCACAAAATAAGCTCTGACATGAGCAATAAGATTTATTCCTGTTCTGGTTAGAATTACTTATTTTTTATACAACAAGCTAAATGTATGTATTGGTACAATATTATTGTATTATTATTATCTATATTAGTATTTAAAACAATAAAACTGATATAATTACTCTTTAGGGCTCCATTCAAAGTCAAAATTGAGATTTGTGTCGATGGCAAAGTAATATATTTGGACAATGAGAAATAACATGACCCAGTCAATTTTTATTCCTTTTTAACAAATTTATTACCACTGACTAATTTTAAAATCTAATAGTTGGGATGTTTTGATGGTTTTATAGAGAACAGCCCTACACTTTTGCTTCATCAACTTCACCCTTCAAGGGAACAATTTACAGTTCGTGTACAGGAAAACTAAGGATTTTAAAAGGATCTCAGAATAATCTAAGTTAATTGCACACTCTGTTGACACAGCTTCTGTCCAGCACACTACTCCATGTTATGGCTGCAAACATTTTGTAAGGGGTCATTTGCCAGACAAACGTGGTACAACCTGTTATGTTAAACACAGCTGTTAGACAATATTTGCTAGGCTGTAATACTCTGGTACTGGATGCATTTGTTTAATCTTGTGCAGAGATGTACATTCACCCAGTAAAGAGTGGGAACCTGATAGGATCTCAAGTTCTCTAGATAGAACTAATCTAACAAGAATAATACATCAAATTAAAAAGCTGAAAGTTTACTTACAGATCACTGGTATGACAATGGTAAGGCATGGCTTGCACCTGAATTGCCATCTCTGAGATGTCTGTCCCAGTCTGTGCTGAAATAATTGCCCTTTCAATCATGTCTTGAAGAGGAATAAAGACATGATTGTATTTAAACCCATCAGCTGGCAACTTGTGAGGATGGGATTTCCATGTTGGGTTTTTAATCAAATCTGTTCTCATGCTGTAGAGAACACTAGTTCTAATTGTATATGAAATGTGTCTTGGAAGGAGATTGCTAGAATCTTGCTTCTTGTCATCTGGTGTATAGAAGATGATACCTGACACAAGAAAAAAGGAAGCTTCATAACTAACCTTATATAATTTATGCTATTTCCACAGCTGATTCATGGTTAATTACCATATGATATAGGATACATTCATCTGTCAGGGCAGGCCTCCAAGCTTATATGATCACAAGCCCAAAAATGGCAGGTTTCAGAGACACATTTTTCACATTCATGAATATGAAATGTAAAAGATTATTCACATGATAAATGGGTTTGTAACAATCATTTTTATCTGAGGTGATTTGTCTCTTTTTGAACTGCAGTTTTCTCTTTGCATCCACATTTAACCCTTTTTGGGGGACTAATATCAGTTCCACAGCAAAAGCAGCAGCCATAAAATTTGTCCATCAAAGGATAGCAACTTCCATAAGTAGATGACAAAGAAAACATTACCAATTCACTAAAATTTAGTCTGGTAATAATTTTCAAGTCAATTGCAAAACTTCTAGTTTAGCACAGCAGAATTTACAAGTTTGTTTTCTCTAGCTCTGTATAAAGGAAACAAACCCCAACCAAACAGATGAAAGCTTAATATGTAGCTGTAAAGATGAAGTCAAATACATGAAACTGCTTGTGTTCTCCTTTTGGGTGACCTAGACTTTTTAGTACTTCTGGATAAATGCAAAATGTTGCCCTTTTCTTCCTTAGGAAAAGGGAGAGATATCTTACCTACCGTCTGGTTCTCTGAAAAATAATAAAAATGGCCAATCTCATTTTCCCATTTACACAAACAGTTGATTTTCTAAGACATTCCATGAGGCTATGAAGGCTCTGAAGACCACAAACAAAGAAAGGGAAATTCCATTCCTGTTTAACATCTTTCTATGGAGAGGATTGTATGCCTACATCAGAGCATGTAACATTGACATGTTGGACACATTAGGTTCCTTAAAATGCCATCTTCTCTCTCTCTAATAATGTGAAGAGATAATAAGGCCACAGTACTGAAAAATACTCACAAGAAATGTCTTGGCTTATATTAGCGTATCACCCTTCTCTAGGTAAGTGGAAGCAAAATGGATCTAGAGTTTGATGATTCAGTTTTCTGAGGGCCAAGATTTATCTGTCCATTTCTTTCCTTGAAGGGACAAACAGTTTGTCTTCTCCTAAGTACTCCTGAGAAATTCTCCTTATCTCAAAGTATGACCTGTTGGTTTTATACTGATAGAGTGTGGCCATTGCCAACACACCGTGCAGATCACAAACAAGCATGGGATTCCAGACTGAGCGGTTTCCTTCTCTTCTCTACAAGTGCTTTCTCATGTCTTCTGTTGTACGCTTACAGGCATAAGGGAGATGACAAAAACCAAAACAACAGTGGGAAAATGTTGTGGAACACTTTTTGTAGATTTAAAAGGGCCTCTCTTTTGGAAAGGCTACATGCAACGTACAGCATTTTCTGCAAGACAAGTGTTTATGTTAAGGAAAACATTCTTGCCTTTTTAAATCTTTTGTAAAATTAATTGATTGTCAGCAATAAGCATATAATGCAGGAAAAAGAGAGAAAGTGTAATCCCAGGGAAGAAAAGAAATTCCTTAAGAATTTATTTTCTTAAGGAATTCTTCTGCTCTGAATAAACAAGCTAATTTCTCTGAGGTGTTGGTTTAAGAGTAAATCTTACCAAAACCCCTTTCTTTCCTCCTTTTTGAAAAGTCAAGAATATAAAAAATAAATTTTGAAAGGATGTAAACTAGATTAACTAGATGATCTTGTCATCTTGTTAAGTTTCTTCAGTATTCCACATTTTTTCATCTTTTTCTTCTTTAAATATTTATGACCATTCTTTTGAATATTTTGTTAGAAATAAGAAACTTCAATGATTCATTTGGCCATTCTGCAGTTCAAACAATATAATTAGTCTTTCCAGCTTACATTAGCGCATTCAAATGAGCTTTAATTTGACTGAATTTTATGTGATTTAATGCATGCTTTGAAACTGTGTAACCTTAACCTACGTTATCAATAAACACAGACAACAACTAAAAAGTCTGAAATTTTCTGTAAAAATACATTTTACATAAGGTACTTACTAGCCAAAAGATTGTTTTCCTGCATGAGTTCATGAGCCTTCTCCTCCAGTTTCTCAATAGAGTCAAAAGGCTGGAAACGGTCCAGTAACACACAGGAAGAGATATTTACTACAAGCTGTGTCAACAGGTCAATCTGTTTACTTGCTGAGCTGTTAAGCATCTTGTTCATCATAGTTTCTAAGATGAGGAAACAAATTGGACTTGCTTAGTTTTAATGATCAGAACAGAAAGGTGTGTTGTCATTTGCACATCCTATAAGAGTAAATCCTCTTTGTATTTAAAAGAAAAAAGTTTAAGAAACATAGAAATTTTAGTGTGAACTTGTGGAAGTGCAGTTCATGTTTCAGTGGCTTTTACAAGCTCTCAGCTATGCTTTCCTTCAATTTCAGAGGAACAAAAATGTAACAAATTCTAGCAAAGTTCTAGAAAGAGACCACACCCTCAAATCCGTAGGACTTCTAACCTTATCTTATGTTTCCGTAACTACTCCCACAAATACAAGGGAATTACTGTACTTCAGACATCACAACAGATATTAATCTCTCATTTAGTAACATCCAGTTCTTTTCTTCTTGACACTGTGAATATTTCAAAAACCATGTTATATAGAGCATAAGCATTTTGAGAGGAGTCCTACATTTTAAAGCATCTGAAAAAAGCGTAATAATCTCTACATTTTTACTTTATCTATGGATCCAGGATGAACATATATCTCAACCAAAACCTGGTTCCCAAAAAACTCAACCTTTGGAGGAATTTAGATCTTCATCCATTGGTAGAGAATGTAGGGATAAGGCTATATCGTTATGTTTGAGAGAATAACCAGAAGCATAGTGTGATCTAGAAACAATCTTAACTCATACGGGTTTAATGAAAACATCTGAATTTCTCAGGTAAGAAACAATGCTATAAAACATCCAACACAATTTTCCATCTTAAATTTTTCAAGACTCATTTGAAGATACAGTCCTTAAAAAGAATAGGTGATGACCTCCTGTGATAACAGTGGTGACAGACAAACCCTGGGTCATAGATGTTTCTCAGCATCAACACAGGAAATATCACAGTAGGAAGGCAGATAAGTGGAAAATGTATGAAGCAGTCTGAAGAAGAGGCATGATTAACAGCGAGAAAGAGTAAAGTGCACAAGGAGAAAAAGTAGAGGAACTGACAGTCTAGAATTCAAAAGACAGGCAAACAATGACAGGGTGAATTCATAGGCTGAGAGAAACCAGAACCGAATAGAGATAATATATGTCTTATTTATGACTATCCTTGGGGAGGACAATAAAGGAAACACCTATGCTGCTCTTTTTTTTATGGCATTAGAGAGAAGAGAATATTCCTAACATTAAGCCCAAGTGGCAGGGTTAAGTTTCATATATATTTTTATATATGTGTATGTAATTATATATAGCCCTCTATACTTTCTTCCATATGAAGACAGGCTGAGAGGATTGGGGTTGTTCAACCTGGAGAAGAGAAGGCCCCAGACAGACCTCATGGCACCTTCCAGATCTCATTGTGGCCTTCCAGTACCTGAAGGGGGTACTACAAAAAAGCTGGAGAGGGACTTTTTACAAGGGCGGGTGTATAGCAAGAGGATAAGAGGGAATGGCTTTAAACTGTAAGAGAGTAGGTTTAGGTTGGAACGGGTTGCCCAGAGAAGCTGTGAATGCCCCAGCCCTGGAAGTGTTCAGGCCCAGGTTGGATGTGACTCTGAGCAACCTGGTCTAGCAGAAGGTGGCCCCATGGCAGAGGGATTGGAACTAGATCATCCTTGAGGTCCCCCCCTACTGAAAGCCTTCTATCATTCAGTGATATATACATACAAAAGACTTTAATTTGAAATCAATGATTAGCTAGCAAAAGCTTCTCTCATGAGTTAAACTGTTGAATATTTTAGCATAAGAAATAATGTCTATATTGCTGTTGGCTTGGAGTGTGGCATACCTAAATATTTCTGGAAAAAAACATTGTCTTTCACAATGTGCCTGAAATTTTGTACATCATAGAAATAACACGTATATGAAAAAATGCAATCTACATGAAAGTTTTAAAATCAAGATCTATAGAGCTGATGACCTTGGTTTTTTCCCATTTATAAATGTAGCAATTATGAATGAAAAACACGGAAAATCTGTGTTCACTATTATCTTCATATTTTGTTAAAAACCAAACCAGCCCTCATCTTCCACTCAGCTTGTTTAACCTATTATTAAGTAACTGGGAGGAAATAGAAATGGTTTATGTAAAACCATCGGGTAGAAGTGCTGTTTAAGTAAAAAGAAAAAGTTGCTGGAAGAATAAACTGGAATGAATCAGTAATAAATAAATTTAGGTCAGAAATTAGAAGGAAGTTTTTAGTTATCAGAAGATTTGGGTGGTGGCACAGTTTTCAGTGACATTACAATTATTTGTTTCCTACCTTCTAAATACACACAAAACTTCTTCATTGCGATGTGAGCAGCAGAGGGGTAGCACAAAAAAAAGCTGCTTGTTTTGGTTTTATTTTTTTATCACCCTGGCTATTATATAATGAGTTACATGTAGCCGTCTGTAAGGGAGAGTCCTTGATAGTGAAAAAAACTTCATGTCTGAGAGAAATCACAGAAGGATGAGAGAGAGACGCAGCAAGCAAGAATTTAAAAGAGGAGCTTGCAGCACAAATGCTTTCCAGTGCCTTCCTGAAGGTTTGTAAGGACTGTGCCCAGCAAGGAGCTCACAAGTTCTAGTGGGACAGGGTTTATATAAGATCAGTAGGAAATTATTGCAAGTTGCTGGGCTGCAAAGCAAGCATAAAGGAAAACAATTGCCTTGCCCACACACAGCTAGCTTAGAAAGTAAAGCTCTTAAAAAGAAAACCACAAGGTTTTCAGCCCTCAGCTAAATATTTACCTTGCTCCACATGAGTGAATCTGACACAGTAACCCTGTTAAACACTTTTAGAAATTGGTAACTTTGCGAGGCCTCGCAGTATGATGATTTTATAGAGAGTTTGGAAGAGTTCTACATCTAGCCACTCTATCCATGACATTTTACAGCAGAAGTAGCAGGGAGAATAACATCACTAAGTCTGTTAACATTTTTTATAGCATTGTAGAGAAATAAAAAAAAGATACAAATACAAGCAACTTGTATTTGAGGGTAATTAGAAGTCAGCTGAATGAGAGTGAAGATGTGATAAAAGAAGGGAATATTTGCTGTAGTTAGAAGACGTAATCACAGAGATCAGGAGATTTTAGAGAACTGGAGTTTTGGATGAAAACAAAAAAAAGGTTGTGACTGGTAAAACCAGTAACATATGGATATATTCAAGGCTTTCATTTGATGCAAGCTAGGTAATTATTGGACTAAACAGCTGATGCAATATAAGATTAATGAAATTTTTAAAAAAACAAACAGAAGAATAGAGGTTTACAGTTAAGTTACACATGATTATGGACTAATAAAATGAACAAAAAATACACAAACTAAGATAAAAATAAAAGTGCATATCATTTTTCAAGAAGTAAAATAACCAAGTGAATCTATACAAAGAAGTGTAATCAATGTGTAAATGCTCTGGCACTTTGGAGAGGTCAGTTTCACAAAGGCATAAATGCCCTTGTGATCTATAGCCCATACTGATTTTCACTTTTTATACGATGTTAATTTTATCAACTGTATTCCCTTAAAATAAGGAAATTCTAGTTTCATAAGCCGCGCTACTTAAATCATATTCTGTCTTGACCATTCAAACTATAAACCATTTATTGCATATTATCAAGTCTCCTTACTTCTGTTAAAAAGCTATAGCTTGAGAAACACAGGTACAGATTTCTGTGATGTTGTCTGCATCAGTGAGGATGGATCTGATAACTCCAGAGATCATGATATCTATTTAATGGAATATGGTTTGTCCATAACCTATCATGGAGTTCTCAGTGTTAGGTCCACACAAACAAAATCCAGCTTTACTCAACTAATAGGTTGAGATACCTATGTTTCCAGCAGGCTCTGCAGTTTAAGAAACTTGCTCTTTCCTCCATCCTATCTTTCCAATATTGTGATTCTGCAGGCTTGGGTTTTAGCTGTATTATTATCAATCTTCACCTTGAGGGGTGATCTGTGCCCAACCCAGACTAGCCAGCAGTTCACTGGTTAAGAAAATCATCTGAAGAGAAAGCAGATTCAAATTGGAGTCCCTTGCCTAAGGAGGACACGGAGCCCAGATTCTTTCCAGTTTGAATTCCAGATGTCATATGCAATTTTTCTTAATGGAAATGTGCACAGTCAGTCCTAGTCTTCAAACAAAGCCTTCAAACAAAGCCTTCAAACCAAGGCCAATTTCAGCTAAATCTCACAACCTATCTGCAAAACAAAAGCCTCACCAGCTCACACCAACCGTGACTGTATGTATTAGTTTTGCACGGCCTGGTTTTTAGTAGCAGAGGAGCCACAGAGGTGGCTCCTCTGAGAAGCTGCTGGAAGCTTCCAGAATGTCCAGCAGAGCCAATCCCTGGTGGCTCTCAAAGTGGACATGCTGGAAAACTGGGCCAATGAGAGAGATTGGTAATGCCTCTGTGATGACATATTTAAGAAGGAAATCAAAATAAAGTCACACAGTTTTTCTTCCAGTCAGAGAAGAGGAGGAGGTGAGAATATGAGGGAAAGCAACATGGTGATACCACGGTCAGTGAAGAAGGAGGGGGAGGAGGTGCTCCAGGCACCAGAGCCGAGATGCCTCTGCAGGCTGTGGTGCAGACCATGGTGAAGCAGGTTGTCCCCCTGCAGCCCATGGGTCCACAGGGAATGCAGAGATCCACCCGCAGCCCGTGGGGGAGGTGCCCGTGCCGGAGCGGGTGGATGCCTGGAGGAGGCTGTGATCCAGTGGAAGACCTGGTGGAGAGAGAGGGCCCTTGCTTCCAGGCTGGAACAGCCTGTCCTTGGAGGACTGCACCCCATGGAAAGGGAGACCCACGGCACAGCAGTTTTGGGAGGACTGTGTGCCTGTGGGAGGGACTCACGCTGCAGCAGGTGCGGTAGGACTGCTGCTTGTCAGAGTGGATCCACGTTGGAGAAGTTCATGGAGAACTGTCTCCCGTGGGAGGGACCCCATGGCCTCACAGGCGGAGGAGTCCTCTCCCAGAGCAGTGGAAGACAATCTCGGTGATGAACTGACCAAACCCCCATGCCCTGTCTCCCTGCACTGTCGGTGGGAAGGAGGGAGGGGATGGGGGGAGGAAGTGTTCTAAGGGCTTATTTTACTTCTCACTATCCTCCTCCAATTCTGTTAGTAATAAATTCACTTTGCAACCTTAAGTTTAGCCTGTTTTGCCCTTGAATTATTTCTCCCGGTCCTTATCTCAACTCATGAAGCCTTAGTTAATTTTTTTCCTCTCCTCTACCCAGCTGTGGCAGGGGAGGGTGAGCGAGCGACTCTCATGGGCGCCTGGCATTGGGCCAATGTCAAACTATGACACCATACCAGCTCAGGGGAGTAGTACAATTTAGGACTGAGAACACACTTAATTTACAAGCTCTCAGGAGCCTCCATGGATTTTGTCCATCTCCTGCCTAGAGGCAAATACTGAAAACCAATAAAAGCTGTACTTCAGCTACATTTATTTATTTTAGCTGTAGTCTTAGTTCTTTGACTGTAAAGCAGACTTAATGACCTGTATTTCTGTAAAGTCCATTTTCTCAAAGCAATGAGGGTAACAAAGTCCCTCTGTGGGAGTACCCTCTCTCAGGCTCTTCTGAGGCTCAAGGACGCCACACACAACTGATTCTGAATAAATGGAGAAAAAAACCCACAGAGAGTTTTTGATCAAACACACTGTATCCAATCTCATTTTCTATTTATTTCCTTCAAAATTTACTACAAAAATATACTTCTGTCTAATGGAACTGTGGCTACTGGGTTTATATCTCCCTTCACTCCTTTTAAGTACAGATGATATGTTTGGAACTCTCCCATGACACTTTGCCACTTCTGACTTGTTACCAATATTGTTTCAATATTTGAAATTCAAATTGTCCAGTCATTCAAAAGAAAAAAGACAATTACGTTTGAGACTATCTCAAGAGGGTAAAGTCTCTTATTACTTTACTTAAGTACCACTGAGGTAGGTAAAAAATTCAATTTCAACTAAATGTAGTTCTAAGTGGAAGTCTAACAGGGCTAATCATTACATGTACTTTCATATACGTACCATATGCTTGCATTTTTTTAAGAAGTTTTTCCATGTTGATATCCAAATTACTTTCTATGAAATGCTTTAAGAAGTTGTTTTGCAGTGCTTCCTAAAATGAAAAATGATAGATATTACCTCAGGTTTATCTTCTCTAAGGAAATAAAAAAATATACATATGCATTAATATTCAATTCCATTACCAAGATTTCCTGCATAACACTGGAGAAGTCGTTTAGCCTCTCCATGTCTTGGTCTTTCCCTCTTAACAGGTTAATGCCACACCTTTCAACTAAATGGCAGGGGTTGGGAAAGGAATTTAGGAGAGGTGACAGGGGAAGACAAAAACATGTAGAATTAGTGGGAATTTGTGGGAATTCTACAAATTTGTAGAATTTGGGAAAAACCCCAATAACAAGAATGCCTTTTTTCTTTTATAGTCAGTATTTCCTTGGTCAGTTTTTTTCATCAGTTTCACATATTGCTGGCAAACATAAGCAATGAACAAACAAGTACCAAAACCATTTTATTTCTCTTGTTCAGTGGTACTGGAGTGATACTGGAGATAGTGAGGCAACATTGCTTTTAACTATTTTCATGTCAGAAGTTTCTCAGCATCAGGCTGTAGGTTCATAACCTAAAGCTAATCTGCCTCTTTTTCAGCTCTTTTTAAACCTGAAGTCAGATATATGGGTGGTTTTACATGTATAGAAATACTGTCTAGATCACATAGCAAAAAGCTGGAAAATAGAAAGATTTCCCACAGTTCACCAACCTGTAGCCGTGAAACTGTGAGAATATTTCCACTGGTTTTGAAGACCTCAGACATCCTAAGCCATGTCTCAGAATAAGTTTTCAGGTTTTCCACAAAACCAAAAGTGAAATTAGCCTGGGAAAAAGAATACATGGAAACAAATGAAGCTAAATGTGTGCACAGTAAATCTTAAGAAAAAGAAAAAACTGGCATGCTTTAGATCTTCTGCAACTCCTTTCCACTTCATTTTGATAGTCAGCAGTAAGAATATCCATGTTTTTTTTCACTTTAGAAATTAAAAGTATTTTTTTTGATACCAAGCAAATCAAAGTTTTCCTGTGCTCTGTATGTTTCCCACCTGAAGTATCAAAAAGGCTTCTTTATTTATAGTGTCTGTTTCATAGAGAGTATCATGGGGGTGCTTCAGAAAGGCAGAAAAAGAAATACAGTTAGGACATATTCGAAAGAAAGCCTTTCAGTTGTAGGTCTTTTATTCAAACTAGTTCAACTGAATACATAATAAAAATGAAATTTGGAAGAACATTTGGACAATAAATTCAACTGATCAATCTGTTTCAAAATACTCTCACAGGGAAAGACTTGAGTAAAGTAAAATATTTTCTATCTCAGTCAAACACAGGTTACAATTTCTCTCTTAGCAAACAACCAGCAGTTTTTTTTCCAGCCTGTTTTAAACAGATCACAACTATACTCAAGACCAGAAAATATTGCAGTATCTTTTTGTTTAAATTGGTGTTATCAGTCACAGAAGTGCATTTAAGAGCAATCCAGCATAGTTGTTACGGTAAAAAATGTGACATTTTCCAGCAAAGAGTGTCTGCAGTGAGTTGTAAATTCCAGTTTGGGACCACACTTTTTGCAATAATTCCTATTGAAAGTATAAAATTTCTGCCATAGTATTTTAAGTGCCCTTTTCAAAATCCCACTCTTAGCACAACATGAGAAAGCAATTTCTGGTGGCTCTTTCTTCCTCTTTGTAACACAAAAGGCCCCAAAGCGACCTTGCATGTAATTTTGTTTCCCTTAAAAACATTATGCATTAAACTTCAATGAGAATCTCTATTCCACTTCAAAGAGTGATCATTCATTAAGATCAAAGAGAAAGTGATCCTAAATGTTAAACTAAATCTGCTGTCAAGTAGACTAAACAAGTTCTTCCCATCAAAAGCAGCACAGAAACCTCATGGATTGAAACCCCCAGACCAGGCATGATGATGACAAGATGAAGGAGACCAAGAAGGCTGCAAGGGTGGCAAATAGCCAGTCTTGGAGATTGCTTTCTCCCCAGGACAAAGCAACCACAGGTCACACCAGAACACAAGGAGATCAAACTGTCAGACACCACTAGAAACTATTATAGCAAGCAGCTTGTAAGATCTGGGCTCAGTAGATCTTAGTGCTTCTTGACTTGATTCTGAACAGCACAAATGAGTAATTTTTGTGCTGAAATTGCTTTCAAAGAGCTACAGTAAATATAACGTGCTTGTATTCAACCTCCTTCTACAAAAAATCAAAAAAACAAACTACTGCAGCAGCATGGATTTTTGGAAAATATGAACTTTCTATAATGTAAGCACTTATTTGAAAGAAATTAAAAGCAGCAAAGTGGATAAGTTGTGTGTAGGAGGTACAGAGTCTAAGGCAGCATAGAGGAAACTGAACAAAAAACTACTGCCTATCAAAAAAAGATTTGAGGAAGACTACAAATATAGGTACACACACTACAAAGCAGGAAGCCACTAGAAAACTTCCTTTCAAAGGAAGGTTACACCCAAATAAGAAAAAAAACCCTAAAACCTTAGGCCAAAAAAAAAGCCAAAAGGAGGAGTTAGTTTAAAAGTGTTTTTGCTTTTTCATTCATGACAGTAGGCATTTGGGAAGTTCCTGAGTCAGAAGCCTTCCACATGCAGAACACTTTGGAGAATCTGTCTCTAATAGAAGCAGCAGTAAAAAATAAAGTCATACAACTTAACAAAATGAACAGTAAGTAATTTCCAGGAAAAGATAATGTCCCGCAAAGAATTTCAAAAGCACTCGGGGATTAAATAGCTGAACTACTCACTGTAGTGTAACCTCCTGATTAAAATTCACTTGTTATGAGGGAAGTGGAAAATAACAAATGCAAAGCTATTTATAAAGATGCTAGGGGAACCAGAGGATTGCAGACTAATAATTCTGAAATCTAAGTAAGTTTTAATTTTTTTTATACTAATAATAAATTAAAATAAAGAGTAGTAGTAAATAGAGAATATAAATAATTACAGCTGGGAGATAAAAAGACAAAATATTAAAATAGAATGTGCCGCAGTCTGAAGTGGAAGAACAAGCAAGTGAGGAAGAAGTGGTTGATGCAGAACTCAGCACAGGCACAAAAAATACTAGGAATTCATATAACCCCGTCATGGCTTAGCACAGCTTGGGGTTTTAGTACAAACCACCACATTCCCAAAAAGCAAGTGGACAAATTATAGCAGTAAAGTCCTGGCAAGCCTGACCCCAAAGTTTTTGGAAATAGCAGAAGGTTCTTCGAACATGATTGCTGAATATAAGATCAACTCTGAGAATCTTCTGAAATAAGAAATACTTCCATAAGATCGGTTCATCAGTGGCAAAAAATTTAGTTGTGAAAGCAACATGTGGCCTTTGAACTCCTGGATGCCATTTGGCACTGAACTGTTTTACTCTCAGTCATCATCACAGCCTGTTTCTGTGACTGTCACCATTACTCCACACAGTAGAATTGCTGCCTTCTCTGAAACTCAAACCCAGCAACCTCACAATTTATCGAAGAATGGTCAATTACACAAATTGTAATAGTCCATGTGGAAAACTTAGAGTATTCGAACATCAGTATTCTTTGAAACTGTAATCTGCTACTTTTTTCTTCTAGTAAATAGATGACACGTGGCCACACAGTCTAAAGGAAACTTGAACTGTTCCAATTTCAGTAGGAGATCAGGTTGTAAGGGCTACAAGGTTGGGGTTTAGTAGCTACATTTGAGATGCTGGGGACAGTATTTTGCATTTAAACTTTGTTTCTGTTCAAGCAATAGCTGAGAGATTTCTGTAATAAAACCAAAGAAGAAAAATTCCCACTACTTTCACAATTATACATAAACAGATACCCATTCATAACTGCTTGTTAGATTTACAGGGCTGGGGAAAGAGGCAAGAGTGTATTTACACAGATTTCTGAATAAGCTGATGGAACTATTGTGAGCCTGAGAATTCATAATGAGAATGAGAGCTTGTGCTAGAGGCATCTACCAGAATCTTTGTATTGTTCCAGAGCATTAAACCCCACCCCCAAAAAACCAACTAATCAACCAACAAATGCAAAAAACCAACCCAAACTTCTTTCTGAACTGTATTATTCAGTCCAGATTTCATTAAAAAGTTTATGGGGGAACATACTGTACCTGAAATTACTTATCTTTCTTACAGATGCTTTTAAGAATTGAAGTTTGGCATAGTAATTGGCAAAATAATGTGGAAATGTTTTAGGTGCAATATTCTAAACGTCATTGTAACATAGTATATAATTTCAAAAAGATATGTAGTATCTATCATTTCTTACAACTCATTCTTTATAGAATTTCCATGTATAAACATCAAGAGCAGCTTCATTTTTAACTGACTAATAATTTTAAATTAATTATACTGTACTCTAGAGCGATAGCCTGTTCCCCAAATTAAGTTATTTAACTGCAAAATATTAAATTACTCAGTCCTTTTTTCCAATTCAGAACAGAAACTATAAAGTCACCTAGTATCTGCTATCTAGAATGTGGGTTTTGGCTTAGTTTTTTATTATTTTTTTAGAACACAAATCAGAATACCACAACATTTTCAATTTACAGAGAATGTAGTCACCATCACATATAAAGTTACTACAGTCTTTTTGTGTACCACTTACAAGCAGCATTTTTTTTTTCCAAATTTTAAATTAATCCAAATTGTCATTCTTGTAATAACTAATATTGCAGGGTAAAAGCCATATATTTAGAAGATCAATGCAAAATTTGCAGAGAAATCTAAAACAAGTCATAAACCCTTCTCTTACAGAAGTGCCTCTAAGCTAGGCGTGAAGAAACATATCACTGTCAGTAACCACACTGAAGACAGAATACCAACCATTGCAGAACTGCAGAGACAGTAAAACCCTTGAGTACCATCAGCAGCATCCACACACACAGTACCTCAGTTACAACAGGTCACTCAACTACTGGTGTTAGAAACAATCAGGAAGGATGAACTGTAGATTTCTTCTTTCTTTTTTTTTTTTTTTAATTCAGCTCGGTGACTCCCTAAGAACAGGCTTTTTTCCCTGGGGCATCCCTTCCCACAGGTCTCTATGATGCACCATTACAGTTCCCATGATAAAAAAATGTTGAAGGCAAAAGCTTACCTAGAATACGTGCACCCTACACCTTGATTTAGTATGATTCCCATGACACTTTTGCTAGCGTGCTCTTTTAATATTTCTACTCACGGTTTAAAGGACTTTGAGCAAAATTCTGCTTTTCACACTGAATTGGAACCACTGTAACAAGTAGGATAAAAGTTAAGAGAAACATTAAGTTTAAAGTGGGAAACAGGTGAGACCTCAGGGGGCAGGTTGGATCTATTTTTCTGAAAGGCAATTATCCAATTGCTTCTGCCTACCCTGGAAGAACTAGGAAGAAGTACTTTTAAAACCGAGTACAAAGACAAAATCAATACACAGAAATAGTGGAGCTTTTTGATATTCACCTTCTCCATCACCAGGTCAATCATGTTGATGTTTGAATTGTACAGTATCTTCCCATGTAATAAAGGTTTCAGGAAAGTCCATAGCAAAGCCCCATTAGGAGCCTGCAAAATCTCCTGGTAAAGCTTCAAGCAAAAAGGAGCTGCAAAAACAAAGACAGACTTGAATTTAAGATGGACAACACAGGTGAGATTGGATTTTTTTTTTATTCAAATAAAAGATTGAGTCTTATTTTAGAGTCTACCACAGCACAATGCCAAATACTGTTACCAGTATTTTGGTAACAACACCATCCAACTGCCACTAAACAATCAGTATAGACCCCTAAAGAAATTGTTTAACCACAGTCTATGATAGCGTTGAGGATGCAGAACACTGAACAGGAGAAAAAAAATCAGAACCCAAAGAGCTTCTTGCATTTCTGAAAAGCAGCCTGTGAATCCCATCTAACTTAAAAGTTATATTAGTGCCTTTTAGAGCAGAAGGACATATGTGAAACCTCTGCCCCCAAAAGTGAATTCAGAGGGAGGAGTCACCTTAAAAGAAAAAAATCTCCTTCCACATCCTCCATTGTTCTTCAGCTTTGGATTCCTATATAAGAAAGAACTAGGAATATACAAAATCCTTGACAAATACGGACTTTTATTTTTGTATAATCTTATAAGAACATACCAAACAGACAGGCAAAAAATTGTCATGACACTTAACTTCTTGATTTGAAAAATCTAATCAATTGTCTTTTCCATTCGTTAACAAAAACCCATATTCCTATATCACATGGGGCTGTTAATACATTGGGGTGTATGTATGGATGCTGAAAAAGTTTCAGCAGAGAATTTCTTTAGCTCTCTGCAGCATTTTTGTGAAAGTTCTGTCTTTCCCATGCAAGTAACTCAAAACAATGTTACCGTTTCATAAACTTCTTGCAGCTGCAGGTTGTTTTGCAGAATTGTTATGGCTCTAACTAGCAAAACATCCAGAGATGGGTGTCTTAGAACTTGACCAATCCCCTTGAGGGGTGGATGGCAAAAACCAATTACCTTATGCCATTTCATGCACTTTTGCGAACTAACATATAAAAAGCCTTCTGAGAAATCATTAAAGGGGGCTTTTGTCTTGTTTCCTTCTAACCCTGCACCTGGACTCTGTGTCGTTTCTCTGCTCGTCCGTGGGGAAAACAGCGACATGTATGTCCTTCAGAACTAGGATCTAAGGAATAGTTTCAAAGATATCCCACTGCATTTGTACTCATGTAAAGGCAATGAGTTTCCTAGAAGAAACATTTACATTTTTATGCCCAACTCATGTTTTTGGGGGGTTTTATTATTTACTACAAGTGGTTTCAAAATATCCCATTTCTAGCGCTCTGAAGAAATATTAAATAATGTCATTAACTCTTCAAGGAAGACAAATCTTTTTACATAATGGAAAACTAGGCCAAAAACATTTAAACTCCTGAAAGAAAGGGAAAGAAAGATTTGTCAGAAATGTTTCATTAAGAAAGGCCAGTTCTTTGCCCAAATTTTTACTTTCTTGAATGAAACAATCATTACTAAACACAACCATTGCTAAACTATAGCAAAGAATAAAGAGGCTACAAGTTGGCCAGTCAGAAATGTCAACAGGCTAAGAACACAGAAAACCTGCTAATCTGAGTTTGCTGTGATCTTCAGAAAGTCACTAGGAAGTGTTTGGTATACACAAAATACATACAAGTTAATCACTGTTAAGGGGTATGAATCAAGTTTCTGTGGCCTCAATTTTTTTTTCTTAATTTTCATTTTGCAGTGCCCCATATACAAATTTGTAAAATATGGGCAACAGTATTAATTCACTTATGGGAATGTTGGAACTAACTGATGCCTTAAATATTTCGGAGTCCTATGGTAAAAGGTCTCACAGCACACCAGAGTTGTGACAACTTGAAAA
Source organism: Rhagologus leucostigma (assembly GCA_013397725.1). NCBI lineage: Eukaryota > Metazoa > Chordata > Aves > Passeriformes > Rhagologus > Rhagologus leucostigma. Next base: position 71,496 of record VZTD01004314.1, read on the forward strand.
AAACGATCAAAAAACAGTGCTTCTGGCCTAAACAGCTTTTAAAGAGACTAAGTTCCAAACAGTCTGTCTAATCAGCCATCCAGCTGCCTTCATTCTTCCAGCAGGAAAGAAGAGCAGAGCTGCCTACTTACCATTAGAGCCCGCACATGTGAGAAGGCCAAAGCAGAGCTCCGGCTCTCTCCCAAGGGTCCCAGCCAAGCCAGGAGCAATTTCGGGCTGTAGAAACCAATAGATGACGGACACATCCCTAGTGACACTCTATCACTGTATTCTTCCCTTGCACAGGGCCACCCGAGGCATTAACAAGGTTATTAACAATATTAAAATTAATCAGGATAAGTCAAATGTGAATTGAGGAAAGGGAGCAAAGGTGAAACTATATGAGAGCTAAGGGATTTTTCTGAGCACTTGACAAACAGAATAGGAATATCAACCATTAAAAAACTCATTCTATCCAGAAGGTTTGCATATTTTACTGCTCAATAATACCACAGCTTTGTGTTCACAGAAGAAAGGCAAGCAGCAATACATTCTCAATCTGGTATCTCAAAGATAAGTTTTTAATACCAAGTGCTGTAAAACTGTTAATAAAAATGTCTCAAAGAAAGGAATACTCTTATTTATCATTTGCAAAGATAGAAAAAACCATAATCACTACTGTCTCACCCACAATTATCTCATAGCCACTAAACTTTTATTGATCAACATCTTGTGCTGAAGTCAACTGAGTCGGTATCAACTGAGATGTCAGTGGGTATGTAAACATTTCTATTTAAGTGGGAAAAACTTCTCTTAACTCTGAATGCATACTGAAACTTTTGATCATTATTTTTTCTTACTTGAGTCTTCAGGAATGCCGTATTTTGCCATATTGTCCTCCAAAAGTCCCATGATTCTGGGCATGTCTATGAACAGGTTTGCATTGCTGAAAAATGAAGATTCTTCTTTACACACTGCCTTGATTACAGACTCCAGGGATCCAACAGCTGAACTTCTGAACTGCCCACCTTGCAAAAACTAGAACAAATGAACAAAAATACAGATGAATCAAAGTTGCTTTAAGTAGCTTCAAGGAGTAGCCCTGGTGTTCTGTCAATATTGACATCTAAGGAGATTGACAAAATTAAACTGTTGAAACAGCCTATAAGGATGAGGCCCTGCTGTGCTCATTTCTGTTCTTCTGATCACCATTATTATGGGGAAAGGTAATGTGATATTAATTATCAGGGTACTCAATGAAAGACAGTAGCACAATGTACTACACTGAAACTTGAAAAATACTGTGTGGTAGTTAGGCAGAGAAGGAATGAAAATATCAAGACAACTGGACTACCGATACCCTGATTCTAAAGCCGGTTTTCACAAAATGTGCTCTTCTGGTAGATTATTCCTGTGTCATAAAGGCAGAAGAAACAACCAAAACAATTTTGTTATGAACGTTTGCAGTGAAAACAGTTGCTAGTAAGAAAAAAAAATTCAGATGCATATGCCCTAAAAGCCTATTTTTCAAGTACATCTTTTAACTTGTTAGATGTGCTTACAGTTTTTGCATATCTTGAGTCATACCAGCATTTATCATTGCCATTTGCTCATGACTAGCATACTTCTGAGAAGAGAGAACAATCTGCCTGCTTTTATGGCTTAAGCACCATCATTCACCACATTCAAAAAGAAAGAAGAACAATAGTCTCATCCTCTGTGCAGCTCCACTTTTCAAATAATGTGCTCAATTGTGAGTGATATCTCACGGAAGGCTGTACAGGTGCACAGCTCTAAGAGGACACAACTGCAAGGCATCATGCTGCTGTGGTACAACTGAAGAGTGCACTGGCTCGCCTGATACTCATTACTCTTGCAGATGCTTGTCAAGAAATGCATAACTAGGCTATCAGACATCGTTTGAAGACTCCACAACTGGCAAATAGAAAAAACCACTGTGATATGTCAAACACACACATTCAGCATTGAAAAAAATAAGCATTTTATCGTTGGAATTTTTTTAAACAGAAGAGTCAATTTTCAAAGTAGTACGGCACTTTACATAAAGACATAATCACAGACAGTTTAGAAATTGCGCTGTTAGAAACAGTTTATCCTGATCAATGCATTTACTGAAGTGCCAGGTGCTTCTTTAGTAATCCTGGAGGAATATTAGAAAGTGTCGTTTAAACCTCAGTGTTAGCTGCTCCCAAAATCTTACTTTTAGCATACAGTTTCAGCACAGAGCATAGTAAACAAATAATACCCGTATTTCATAATACAATCATCCACAGCCCTTGAATGAATCTACTGGCATGGACTTCATTGGAGAAATAAACTTTATTTATGCACAATGCTGTATAAAATTGGTTATGAATCTTTATTAGTGACTATTTGAACTAGAAGGATAAATGAGGCTTGTTTCAGTCAAAGAGCACAAACTTGCTAATTAATTCCAGTTCTAATCAAAATAACTTGAAATACAAATAATGAATATTTATGTGGTAAACTGCCACTAACAGGCTGAATCTACTTACTGTCTTTCAACTAAATATCCACTGACTTGAAAAGATATGTTTCTTAAAATTTGGCTTTGATAAAGTATGAGAAATATATAGGATGGTTGCCACAAAAAAAAAGTTATCTTTGATCCAGTTGTTCTAGTTTAAACTATGTAAAGTAGGGCTGTAATCAAGACTGATAAATCCAAGCAACCAGCCTCCTACAAACAAAGTAATCAGTCAAGCAAGTCACTATAGCAAATTCATGGAAGAGGAAAGCTGGTATGGCAGATTAAAAGGTTATCTGGAACTGGATTTTGAAATGGAGGCAAAAACCTCATAGCATATGAGCTTCTGGCCTAACTGAACAGCTGTATGCCCAAAAAATATTATGGATAAAAACAAATTCACATGGAATAGAAATACTAGCTACCCAAAAAAAGCAATTTAAAAGTCATACTGGGCTACAGCTTGCACATAAAACTAAAATGCATTCAGAATCATTACACTAGAGAGACAGAGAGAGAAAAAAAAATGCAATTTTCCTGGAAAACTACAAGGAGGTTAAAGATAATTCAAAATTTGATGAAACTAAAGGGCTAAAGGAAACAAATTCAGAGAAATAGATATTCCCAATTCTGGAAAAAAACTTAAAGAAAACAAAGTCTTTTTTGTCCTGAAATTGACAGAATCAGGGGGATAATAGTAAAAATTGATGATTTAATTAAGCAGTTTTTCAGAAGCTTATAAAATTTAGATGGTACTATCTGAAAAGTAGAAAAGTCATATATACTCAGGAAGTAGTAGTATAATGACCAAGGAAATAATGGACATCTGGTTCTGATGTTTATTAGGGCAAGATATACTGTAAATTTTAAAGTGGAGAACATTAAAGACAAAAATATTTGAGAAGTAGAATTTAATGCATTCTCAAATTATAATTCCTGACCAACAAAACATATTTACATGGGAGGACAATTCCTTTCTCCCCAAAAAAGATACATGCTGTCTCAAATTTAGGTGAATTCTAACAACCAATTAATGTTCTTGCTCTAGAAAATATTAATCAGCATTAATCCAATTGCTGATTAGTAGTGGTGGGTAAAAAAATGGCATTAAGAAGATACTGCAGGGAGCCTGTTAAAAGGAAAGAAAGCACTGGATTACAGAGAAGTTATTAGTGATATTCCTGTGAGCCCTGAAAAAAGAAAATTGCCTAAATTTGCCTATCATTTAATATCAGAAGGCATTGCAGGAGAAAAGAAGATCAGAACGCAACATGGCAAGAAACCAATTACCTAATTCAAAGCAAACTGAATAGAAAGACGACCACTGCAAAATGTTATTTATCAACTGAAATCATGAGATGTTGCTATAAAATGGAGGTCACCTGAGTATATCATTCCTCCTTGATCATGTAAGAGACAAAAATGTGTTCAGTTTATGACAAAGCTGAATGCAAGTTTAGGAAAGTCATTTTAGTAGGTATAGACAAGAATGAGCAGGCTACAAGAGTTATCAGTCATAATTCCCCTCAAAGACTGTACACATTTCTTCTCCCAAACATTCAGGATTAGCCTTAACCCAGCATGCAAAAACAATGCTAGGCTGTCTTAGGCAACTGAGAGCCTGTTATAAAAGAAAAAACTAAAGCAAAAAAAAATACTAAAATAAGTCTATTCAACCTATCAAAACAGAGGACTGCTACTGGCCTTCTGCAAACATATGGGCAAGGCAGAGAAGCTAAAAATGCCACAAAATATTTTTGATACAAGAATAAACATAGTAGCCACAAATAAACCTAAGTCAGAATTTTATATGTTTATAACCCTAACAGGCTGTTCTGCAATGATAGGTTCAACAGAGAATTTGTTCAAGTTAGTGGAAGGATTACAGAGAGAGGCCACCACTCACAATTAACAGAATTCAGCAGCTCAGGAAGTCCCCTGCAGCTTATCTATTGAGGAGTGACAAGCATCCAAAAAATTAGGTATGAAAACATAAGTGAATAATTTCAAACAGCAAAAAACAAGCAAAAGTCATGATTGAAATCAGCAGTGTTTTTCCTCAGGGAGTTATCCATTCACTCAGTGTTTTTAATAGTAGAATGTTACACCATATTCCAATTACTGTCGATGGACAGATATTGAGTTTTTACACCATCTTCTACTACAATATGTGTAGCTTTTCAATTCAACTTCACATTTTACAGATATGTTAAAGTTATTTCTCCCTTTTCATTTTTCCTTTTAGACAGATATCCATGTGCATAGTTGACCATGACTTTATTACTTCTTTCATTATAGATGTAATTATTTTTTAAAATCAACTTAAAAATTGACAATGTGTCTTTATTATGAAAGTCCACATATTTTTACCTTAAAACACTTACATTCTTTATTTGACAATCTTTCTATGTCACTGAACTACTTTGCTCTTGGTTATCATAAAAACAAAAATCCAGAAGGATGGACTCTTTTGGAAACAGAAGAAAACATTGAAGGAGAGAGGTGTATAAGAAATATCTGAACTTCAGTGGAGCACTTATTCAATAGGACAAGTTTGGCCACTATAGAAAAGAAGCAAAAAATAATCAATAACTAAAACTATTATCGGAAAGTATAAAAAATTGAGTTAAACATGAAAAAAAAGGACACACTTTTACTAGTTTTCAAAATTTAAAAAAAGTTACAGAGACAGAAGAGCCCTTGAAATCAAAAATGTAATTTATTAACAAAAGAAATAGGCACTGATTATTTTAATCCTCCGCAAATTATTAGGTGACCAAAAAACCCCAGGAATTTCACAAGAAAAAGGGATTTAGCAAAACATTAGAAAATAAAGATTGCGTCAAAAAAAGGTTAGAACTAAAAAAGAACAAAAGTTCCAAGGTTAAATCTATGGTATATTACAGGATAACAGGGGTGGCCATGGAGCAAACTTTAAAACTGTGAGCAGATGGCCCTCTGCTGTTCCATTTGTTCCTTTGCAAACATTTTTTTAACAGCATCTTTTGAGAGGTTCTTCTATCAAATGAGGAACTTTGGGATTTCAGTCCAAAAAGAATATTTCATTTGCTGGAAGGAAAGTCTGACATAAACAGAACTAGTTTAAGGAAAGCGGAAAAGATGAGAGTATCTGATGACAGGCACTGTTCATTGCGGCAGCCAAAGAGCTACCCCGAAAAGAGAGGCTCAAAACCAAAACTGATAGATGCACCAGCATGTCTCTATCACACAGATTATAAGATCTTGAAAAAGATATCACTAAGGCAAATAGCACTTAAGGCAGTGTTTACTCTGTACTCTAGCCATAAACCAGATTGTACTGTTTACCACTGTGGGATCTTTTAGAGGTTTACAATTTTAAACCAGATTCAATCCTCAAGTTTTCACAAAGGACAGCAAACCCAGAAGGTAATGCCATGGAGGTCAGCAGGTCTTCCTATGAAATTGGAACCTGCTTAGAAACAGAAATCTTTTTGATGATTCATTTAACACTAGATCCACCACTGTGCTAGTTGCGTAGAAGTGCATGCAACAACTGCCCTTAAAGGCAGGGACTAAAGAGATACCCTCACTCACTCCTCATGCCACTTTTTTTTGAATGTCAAGCAGAACTATCACACAAACCCTTTAGGTGACACGAACAGAAACACGTGGTAGATAAAAGAACTGTATAGGCTGTCTTGAAATCATATCCTTTAAAAAAAGCAAAGCTATTTCTTGTAAACAAATAATAGTCTGCTCGTAAAAAATCTCATGCAAACACTGTTAGCAGAAAAGGCCTGGCTAGCTATCTCCAAATCACTGATAATAGACAATAATGTTAGTCAGTTGACAAACACTGAAGTAACTTAGACTATGATCTCATAAGTTAAGAAAAAAAAAGAAATTACAGAAACAACATATCAATAGTCTCAGAATTACCAGACTGCTTGAAAGAGACCAAATTAATCTTCCTAGGGTTTATGGACTCTTCTCTAAGTTACCAACTTCCTAGGAAATCATTTCTATTAGTGTGCCTCCTTACTAAGCACATATCCCTACCTAATCACCTCAGAATGGGAATTAATTTTGCGTATTGAAATCCTACGCATACCTGCTGCAATGTGGAGATGTCGAGCACACCAATATTTTGAATTCCTTGGAGGAACACTGGCAGCTTTTCCATGACATGGTGGACTTTATTGAGAAGTGAACTGATACTAGAAACCACATCCAGCAGCATATTTAATACATTGCCTATCTCAGGTGGTATCTGGACCTTGGAAAAGAAGGAAAAAAATCTCAACAGTAAATTCCAGTTAGAAACAAATGCTAACCTTTCAATGAAACACTCAATTATTCAGCTTTTTTTCTAAAACTGATTATACAGTGTGCCTACAAACCATGTTAAACAAAACTCCTTTTGATATAACTCCCCAGTTGCTCTCAGATTAAGCTGAAGAGAAGTTCTCTGTAACGTAATGTTAGAACTGGCTTATGACAAATCATGAATTAATATTCAGAGGACATGTTTATACGCGCCAAGTTGAAGAGAGCTCTCCAACTCAAGATTCTAATAGGATCTGCAACACTCTATCCTCTTAGAATTCAGTGTTAATGGAAACTTTTCCTTCACCAGTTCAAAGATGTTCAGTGCAACAATTTCATATTTTAAAAATAATTTTTAAGTTAAATTAAATCTAGAAACCACTTTTGTTGCTTAATATGACTCCTAAAGTAACTAACTTTCCTGCCACACTCTGCCTGCCTTTGAATTTTTTATATCCAAAATAATTATGTGCATTTTATTACCTACTTGACCTAAGTTCAATTGGCTGTTTGCTATTTCCACCATGCAAATTCATCATTATGGATTTTCTCTCTGTTCCCTTTGCTTTCGTGGATTAGTTAGATGATACAATAACAAGAACTGATTCATTGTTACCTGTCTATGCAAAATAATAAAACCACTATAATCTCATTATAAAGTTTCAGTTCTTCCTCTGATTATGTTTATCCACCTCTGTCTTCCTACTATAATGTCTGTGCTTGATTTTCCTCTCAGCCTTCACCTGCTTTTACACAGTTAAAAAAAACAAAATAAAACCCAAAAATTGAAAAACACCTGTAAAAAAAAATTTTATTTGGCTAAAAAAGTAGCAAAACTTCCATTACAATTTAGGATGAGCTGAAAACGTTTTTTATTCTTTGCTAGGACTTGATTAGGTTTCCGTAGAGTTCAGTAGAAACACTCATCACAATAAGCACTGGTTTCTTTTCTTCTGGTTTTTTTTTCCTTCTAGGTTTGCAGATAATTCAGTAAGTAAAAATCTTTTCTTTTCCCTCTGGTATCTTTACCTATTCTGGGAAATTTTCTTGTTTTTAAAATTCTATGTCTAACCTGCCTAACTGAGCATGTAGCATCCAGAATACAACCAGACCCCTACGGCTTTAGAACAAATTATTCTTCCTCACAATGTTATAACTATATTTCAGCTATTCATGCTTACATTTTATCTTCTGTCAATCAAGTACCCCCAAAAGAACTGAAATAAATGTCTTCTAACTATCCTATTCAATAATTCTGCTCTTACAGATAAAACCATTATCTCACTGAATACTCATACTAGATCCCAGATTATCTACAGTTGTACAGATAATACAGTTGTGCTACAGACTTTTGCGTCCACAGTGCAAATTCTTCCCAGAAAATAGCTTTGTCATTCTCGTGATGTGAGCTCCTACGCTGGTTTTAGTTCAAAGGTAGTCAGATCAGTCTTCCACTCTTATAGATAATGAAGTGACTAATTGCATGAATTGCAAACTCTGCTAAAGATTAATAAAACTATATCTTCGACCTCCTGTGTTTTCTGTAAAGCTTTCATAATTAACTCCTCAGTGATAACTTTCCTGAGGAAGCAAGAAATGGAATGCAGTAGCATCTATCAGCCCCATTCTTCAACGTTATATTCTGGGGAGCTAAATGAAGACAAAAAATGTCATATGTCCACTGTTTGCTTTCATAGAGAAAGAACATATAAAGAAATAATAGAATTATTATTCTATCCATCTGTATGTTCCATACTACCTTCAAAAGAAAACATCTTACCTTGTAAATGATGTGACGTACGTTCAAATTTTTTATAATCAATACAAACATGGTATACAAGTCCAGTGCTGGTAAAGAACATAATTCTTCCACTACCAGGGAAGTTCTACTGTTTTCAGGCAGCTTTAGCAGCAGGCTAAGTACTTCTTCGTCACATCTTCCAGTTAAAGCTACCACAAAGGCACTGTAAAGAACCTATCACAATGTATGCGTATTAAAAATTTTTCTCCCTGAAATGCGTCACCTTTTTTTATAGTCAATAAGGTGAAAATTTTTGTCACAGTAACATGACAATTTGCAGGCACAAACAGACCTGAAATAATAAACCATACAGCTTTATAACAGATTGGTATGTTCTTACTTTATACTCCATGTGCATATAAACAGATGAAGTGTGTTTCTTATAAGGATTTGCTTTCATTTTTCACAGATCAATCATTCATTCTTGACATTCATACCATAATCAGGCATATTTACAATGCTGAGTATACTCCTTCTATGCAGCAGATATGCACCTCTGCTGCAGAAGCACCTGAAGATCAAAATCTAGGCATATGAATGACTAAAATCAAACAATGTGGTCCTTCCTTCTTTCAAAGGACACACAAATTTAACACTTGGGGATGCCTGTATGGCACAACGTCCACTCTGAGACAGCTCACATTTCTCATTTAAACACTGCTTTAAAGTGTTATTTAATAGCACATGAAGGGACAGATGCCTAAACAGACCTTGGACGAGACTATAGCAAAACCATCTTGGATAATGGTAAGTGCTTGAAGTCCAGGTGTCTCAGGAGTTCTTAGCTACCCATTCTCAACAAGTCCAGAAAAATTACAAGTTTTGTAGAAGCCTGTAGAAGCCAAAATACAGGGCTCCATTGTACTGCTTACAACAGAACCTGCCTCTACTGCCCCCACTGAATACATCTCTTGCAGGTAACAGTACCCAATCAGGGAGAGGATCTGCAAGATAGTCAGGATATGCAATTGAACTCTTTAATTCCTCTGAGCATTTTATTTTCCAACTTCATAATCTGACTTTTTGATTTTTATTCTGGAACAGAATTTTGCCTTCATGATTCTAAAAGATTTCCTCTATATTTAAATATTTACTTTTTTTCTGTGCATTCAAGGAACAGAATATGAACATAATTCTGCAAGCAGCGTAAGATGATACTGATTTGGACTTCTTGCTGGGGAGGAAATTTGACTGTGATACAATTTGAAATTTATTTCCTTGTGCCTCACATGAATATCACCATTTCAGTGCGGTTTAACCCATTCTGTGTTTTATCCCCTAAGTTAAGTCCCTCTGAACTTTCCTTGCAGCTTTCTGAGTACCAGAGCTAACCCAAACTCCTACATTCAGTAAATGAATGCAAAAAATTCCCAGGCTTACTGTTCCAGAGACAAGCACAGTAGTAGTATATAATCACAGAAATATAGGGCTACAATGGGCCTATAACTACCATTAAGGTTATCAGAAAGTGGCTGTATAGACAATAAACATAATGGGCATGCCTAAAATATAGCTCTAAGAAGTACTTGTGCAGCTTTCATAATCAGTAAGAGACACAGGCTTTCTAATGCTCCAGTTGGACTGGGGGAGGATTTAAGCACCAAGCAAACAAATAATTCTGCACAGTTATCCAAATGTGAGACGTGTATATATCTGAGCTCTACATATGACTGGCAAAAAAGTAAGGATGGAAAGTAATTTGACAATTCAGCCAATTAGCATTGTTATTCCAAAGGATCAAAGGTACACTGAATCCCATTTAACTGAATTGCTTTCAGAAGACTTCTCTCATTACCATTTAGTGGTATCACAGTAACAAGCTAACAATAAAGGCAGTCACACTGCCACAGGAGCAGAAGAACAAATCATCTATAAGTAGTTATGATGGTCTGAACTGCCTTTTTAATGCTGCACTTTCACCGAACAGATCTTGCGACAGTTTCTGCAAGTGGAGCATCACTGACACCCAGTGGCTGCTTGACTGAGCTGATCAGTTTACGCTAAATGTACCCTCAGCTCTTAACAGTCGTACAGACACTCGCCGCAGAGACAGCCTGTTAATCAGGTGGTATTTCTCGTGATTTCGACTGATCCCTGGGATCACAGGAAACAGCAATGGTAACACCTTTCACTCAGAAAACTTACAATACTCAAGAGTCAACTACTCAAAGGAAAAGTAAAGCAAGACAGCGGTAAGATAATGTAAGAACAGTGAGCAACACACAAAGGAATTTAAAAAATATATACATAAGATACACTGTAAGGAGCAGAGGTTGTAATGTACAAAATGATATCTGCAGAAACTCTCATCTTTTCTACAATACCAAGACAGCAAAGCTCCAATTCTTGTGCTGATGCACAAGAGGGTAAAACACTGCTGAAAGTAATGAAGCAGTGCCACTTAGACCAGAGAAATAGTGCTACTATAACTCGATCTCTTAATGCATCACATTATTATTTTAAAGTCCTAAAACTCACAAAGTATTTCACATGGAAGTGATAAATGAAAATATAAGATTCCACGCAAGCACCATGGCTTGTTTTGCTTCAGCTGGCACATCATGCTATAGGTTAACCCCCTAATTTGACACTTCTTTTTGATCTTTTACCTTTGAATGAGAGACACTGGCTTCCAGGAGGGTATTGACAGTTTCTTCAGAAATATTGACAGAAGAACCAATTTCCAGCCTCAACTGAGTAATATTCTGCACAAAATCTTTGACTTTCACATCTGGAAGAGAAGGAAAATAGTACCAACAGCACCAATTTGATTAATTAGATTTTCTGCAGATGGTATCCTTTTCATTCAATTCACTGTGAGTGACAATATTGCCTTAAGTCAGTATTCTCCATAAACAGTGTCCCTTTGAAGTTGAAAGAACAAAGAAGCAGTTACTGTCCTACACAATTACACAACAGCGACTTACAGAAATAGTGAAGAAAACTGGAACCCACCATTCACAAGATTAAAATTGCTGAGGAAAGCCGCCGCTGGATTTTCTGACAATTGTAGCTCCAAATTTTCAGTCACTCTGGAATGACAGCCTTAGTTTCACAAGTTATCAGAACTAAGTCATTGGCATTTCAATGCATAAAGACTAACATGAATAGTAAAACAGACCCTAAAAGAGACAACAGGGTCTCATTATGTTCTGTGTGCACACTGTGCATGCAGTCAGCTCTCTACAGACCTTCTCATGCTGCATTCATATGGTGCAGTGGTCATCATATTTCATGCCTAAATGAGACTGCATATGTAGAGATATACATGCATATCTCTACATATATATTTATAAATATATATACGTAGAGATCTAGAGATTCCCATAACGGCTACGGACTCTAGCAAACAGTAGCTTATGAAGGAAGACAAATCTAGCAATATCTCACTTCCATGTTTCTTACTGAACACACATTTTTAAAACCTAGGGATACGAATCATTGCAGTTCAGGATGAAAAAAGTCTATTTAATTACAATTTAAGTAATAAAGAGTATGCACACATAAGATATGATTTTCTCTTCAAAACTAGACATGAGCCTGCAGTCCTTAGGAGGAGCATCTTGGCTCAAGCTCTTCTGTATTATTACTGCACTTCACAGACACCATTCAAGCCCATTATGAAAACAATCCAACAGTCAAACCAGTATAGCAACAATTATAAAAATGTCTACTTCTAGCTGACTGAAAGTTTGAAATACTCTGTATTAGCAGCTTTACTTAAAACCTAATGGTTTTCCTCAAGCAAATAGCAACTACCAGAAATTATTTGGATTTCAAGCCCATCAGTTTACAAACACCATACTGTGTTTCCAACTCTGAACTGCTGAACTGATCTGAATGCTTAATATTTACAAAAAGATATTCAGCTATTGAGAGGACAAGACATATCAAAAGAACTATAAATAAAAAATTAAGATATCAAAATTTTGACCTAAGCAAAGTCACAGGAAATTGAAAATTTTCTTAGTTGTGATCCAAAGCATTCAGCTGGTAGCAAGATCTGCTCCAAGTGCTCAGCAAAAAATTTAAGGGCTTTTAGAAATATTCAGAGTTTTTCTAAAGTACTTAATTAATTTGTACATTTTATGCACTCAGTTTTCAGTTAAATGAACAAAGCTTAAAAAGACAGTATTTCTCCTGTAATTACTTAATTTAGAACACAGACATATGCACAGAATAACATCACTAATGATGAAGAACTGTTTGGGGTACCAAAATGTAAAACGCTTTACATTTGCAGTCGTCTCTGGATGTTTCCCAACATTAGCTGGCATTCACAGCTGTCACTGCTGGTATTCTGCAAGGCTCCCACGAAGCTATCCAAAGTATTGGAAAGTTTTTGGTTTATATATGACATACTCTCACAATTCCCCTTGTTGAAAGCAGGCCAATATCTTCCAACATTCTGCAAAACACAGTGATCACATGGTAAGTAAATTCATTAGATTGTGTTATACCTTGAAGTAGCAGCTCTTGGCAACTAGATGATTCATATTTTCAAATGAGAGTATGGGTAAGATAATACTCTCTTACTCATTGTATGATTAATTGAAACTGAATAAAAAGTTTTCAAGAATCAAGGAATTTTCAAATATTTGAGATTTGGAAACAATCAAATTGGGAATTTGAACTAACCTGTCAAGGAGATTCATCTACTAACAGAAATGCCAACCTTTTAATTTCTTTTGAAATTAAATGAGGTGTTTTTTTTGGCTGACAATTTTTATCTTTTTCCAAAAAAACTGTTTTGAACATCAGTCTCCATTCAACAAAGCAAAATATCTGGATCCTCGTATCCAAAGATTTTCATGCATTATGCTCTGTATAGTATGCACTTTTATATTTTCACCTGAATATTTACAGTTTTGATTTTATGAGGCTTTTTTAATATTTGCAGAAGTAGGTCATAGAAGGATGGTGACTACAGAAACGCATTTGGTCTGCAAAAGTCTGCTTTGAGATATGAGTGATGCCACTTGTCATCTGTTTAACACATTGCTGTTCATATCAGGAAAATGTCCAGGTAGACAAAGCAGCAGAGTTATTTAAAAAAGAGAAGGCAAATTCTGTACTAAAAAGCGTGACTTTAGTATTTTGTCTGTGCGCACACGTGTGTCCTATCCAAAGGCCTGCTTCCAACACAGTGAGTCTCTATATGCCAAATATTACTCTCACCTGCTGGCAATTTCATGTTAAAGGAAAACAGACTGAACCCAACCAGTAATCACAACTGCTATTTTAGCTGGAATTATTCTGGCCAAGAAGTTCATTTGTATCTAGTTTAATTTCACAAATGTTCCTGTGCAGATTTAAAAGTATAAATGTACTAAAACTCATTAAATTAACAGTATGAAAAAATCTAAAGAAATTAAAAATGGCCTGGTGTTTGATATTGATTGAAAATCCAATTATTCTAGTTACAGGACTTTTAATAATTCTAAGTCATACTTACAGCTTGTGAAACACAGAGTGTCAAATATCTAAACACTGGGATTTTAGTTAAAGGTTAACTTTACTGAAATTAGTTAAAATAGATTTAAAAGCAAACCCAGTTGAGGTTAATTAAGAAAGTTAATGATTAACTAGAGGGTTAGACCTAGAAAAAATTTTAAGATGCAAGTAACTGATTGCTTGTCATTTTATATTTACTCAGCTGTACTTACAATGAGAAACAGACAACACTGATTAATAGATCTAAAGAAATTTAGACGATTACTAATTTTCCCATTCAAAACTCTGTTCTAGAGTGATGAAGAGAGAAACTGGAGGTCATCCAAGAGTGATTTGTATTGTCAAAAACCAGAAAGGTAGAAAGGTCAAAACGAGGTAGATGAGTTTTACGTCATCATTTACGACCTCTCCCCAAATTAAGGGACCCAAGACTCAATTTAAAGAACCAACTACGCATGCCTAGCTAATTACCATATGAAGCGGAGAATGGGAGGCGTCAATGTTATAAATATGCATTTGTATTTTGAATATTTAGAACTTTAGTAGATAAATAGACTTTGTATTACTTTGTAACTTTGCACTGCATATGAGGGAATGATCCCACGCAGGACCCTGCGCTGCAAGTAAACATACACTTTCTAACCCTGAGGAGTTAAAGAGTTTTTATTCGTCCTAGTTGGGTATCAGTACTAGATCTATGCTCACATTTTAGTAATTCACTTGTAAAGCTCACCAATGTTTATTTAAGGAATTTCTTCTGGGTATCTCTATCAAAATCATCAGAGCTATACCTATATAAACCTCAGCTTTGTACGGCCAGTGTGGGGACTTGTCATTCAGACAGTGGGAAAAAAAACGAAACTTTCATTAGTTTCCAAAGTTTAATGCGTGTTGCAAAGTACACTTGTAGGTGAGGGAATCATTCAGACCTGAAAATGATCTTGAACCACAGCAACCCCTTCAAAGACAGCAAAAAGCAGGTGACTTGTTAATCCATCTTTACACTTTGTAATGGCACAGAAAATGTTGCTGAAGACAACGGGCTCTTCTGTAAGAGAAAATGTCCAGATTTAATCAGACTAAAGAAAACAATTTGGAATCAAATTAAAAGTGAGCCAACTAATAAGGGAGAGAAAAGTTTTTAAAAACAAGGAAAGTCTGATGTGTTAAGGCACAGAGAAATAGTTCTACCTAAATTTATGTATCATTTCAGATGACAATAAATGCTGGTTTGATGCAGTTTCAGTTACTCTTCTCCATTACACTTTCCTGATAAATAATAAGAACATCTGTACCTGCTACAGAACCAGAGAAGAAAATTTCGTATTTGCTCTTCATGAGCAAGAAGCATAACTTTGAGAAGCTGAATATATTAACCACATCTACCTTTTCCTTGGGCAGGCTCCCCTGATGCTATTTCCCTGTAGAAACACCAGGGTGTTACCAACCCTCCAGTGAGTAGTAACTTTCAAACCCAAGCCACAAGGGGAGAGAAACAGCATTACATAAGCATTTTCCGTATCTTGGGATAATGAATCCATATAGGGTGATAGTATTATACCCCTGGTAATCCATGAAGGCAGTTTCTACCCAAGTTTGCAGCCACCATATCCTTGGAAAAAAACTCCTTTCTGCTCTCTGTAGTGGGTTTGTACATGAGATAGTAGTGAAGGAGTTTGACTTGACTGCTGAATTCTCATTCAGTATCAAGGTAATTTTTTCAACCACATTTCTTTTTTTCCCTTACATTTGGTTCTTAAGTCAAGTAGGAAGAATAATAAACATTAAGCACTGCTTCTAGAACAAGCAAACCTTCATCTTCAAATTACTTCATAGAAGTAATACAATACAATTCATCAAATCAAATCAAACCAAACCAAGCAGTTTTCATCTTTACTCATTAGGTCTCATAATGTTTTCTGTAACAAATGAAACATTATGAAACATTCCCACAACCAGAGTATTGAAATAAGAATGACAAAAATTTAGTTCCCTAATCTCAGTTCTCTCAATAAATAGACTGTTCTTCAGAGGTCAAGGACAGAAGCCAGGTACCTGTCTACACAATTTCAGTAGCACTTATTCTAGCTCAACATCACTACTGTTTTACTCTTTGGAACTGCATCTGTCACAGGAGAGTGGAGAAGACAGTCAGAATTGGGGTTGTAGTCACATCTTACATGCTTTTTGGAAATTAATTTGGCATAAGACACTACAGATCTCATCCCTTGCTCTAGAACAGCAGGTTAATGCCCCCTAATTGCTCTTTGCAAACAAATCTGGGCATAGTTGGCTAAAATACGAGGTTTGAAAAGCACTGGCTTTTGTTTTCCAGAGAAAACAATACGAAATTATACTCAGGTCAGTATAGAGCCTTTCTTAAAGCGCACATCTTGGGAGCATATGCATAAGAAATAAAACAAAGTAAAACATTAAAATTTGAACAATTTTTTGAAGGTGAAGTTTTTCAGCTACAGGAAGCCAATTCACTGTCTCGACACAGCCAGGAGGGGGAGATTCTACTTCCTTTAAATACTTGCCCCATTTTTCCTTACTGTCAGCTACACGCTGCCCTGTGGCAAGCCTGTCTCATTAAAAAAAAAGCCCTGTGACTTGATCCAGCTCTCTAGCTGAAGAGGAGAAGCAAGATCTGCTTTCACTGGGATTTTAAATCAACATGAACACTCCAGAAAGAAATTATCCCTTTTTATGACCTGCATCAGATTTTTCCCTGTGCCTCTGTTGATTTAATTTCCAGGCATCAGTATGCTTGCCTTGCTTGGCATCACCCAAATTACCTTATTTGTACGAAAGTTTGCTTAGATTAAAGCCTGAACTTAACAGCACTAACATATACGGTGACTCAGAGTCACTGCTGTGGTAACCAACCTGAAAAGATTTTGAGAATATTCAAAATGGTAAATTGCAATTTCTGCAATAGTACGACACTATCAGGGTATAAACGTTCCTGAAGAATCTTGCAGATTTTAAATGCTCTGTAGAAACATCAATAAGAAAACATTATTTTCATTACAAGGGTACCACAGAAAACTTTCAAGAAGTCACAATGCACAAATGCAGTCTTCAATGAACCACACAAGGGTTTCAGTTTTAACAGTTATTACATTTGTTTGGACTATTTCAAAATCAGAATATAATACTTCCATGCTAAAAAAACACCCTCACGGTCCTAGAAAGTACCTTCACAAAATAAGAAAAATCATAATAGCTTCAGAAATACTGAGAGCCCACAGGATATGCTGACTTAATGGCAAAGAGCAGAATACTCCAAATCTCTGATAATCAGCATGGAGGGAAAATAAACCACTTTTCTAGTATTTACTTTCGATATTTTTCAACAGATTAGGTTAATACTTGATCCTGATGGACAATGGTTTCATGTATTTGCATAAAATTAATCATAAAAGTCAAAATACCACATCAGAGCACGAACTTCACAAGGCCATTTCTCAGCTGGTTTATGTCAGTAGGACCGGTAGCTCCACCAGCAAGATACCCTAGAGCTGTTTGGAGCAACCAGCCTGTGGGCTCATTCAATATTGTTTAAAGGCAGTAAATCCAGTCTAGCAGCTGTTTTATTAAGTAAACCATCAGTAAACATTTCCTGAAGCAGTTTCCTCTGCTGCCGGATTACATCTAGTCTGAGTAATCAGGCAAAAATTATCTTGGGCTCAAGATTCCATCAGAAACTGCATTTGTTAACCTGAACAACTTAACACAATAGCCATAACATAAGACATCAACAAATTTAAGTTGAAGAAATTTTGTATAGCTATATTTGGATATAGAAAAAACAAACCCCACACACGCCACAAAGAATTAGTCCCCAGCATTCCTTAACATTTAGCTCCATAGGCAAAAATGACTATTGCCCACCAATTAGTGGGGGTTCATTATTCAGACCTGCAAGGATTTTAAGACACAAGTATCTTCAAATAATTGTTTCTATAATAGTTCCAAAGAAACCAATTCAAGTATCAATATATATGACTAAACACATCAATAATCTGGTCCACACAATGTATTCTGATACCAAATATGGCTGGTCAGAACAACATAAGTTGGAACAAATCTGAAATGAAACCGTAATTAACTTAATAAAAGTTTTGATTGAGCTGTTCAAAAACGGAGAGCCCTTCTGTCATTGTCAGCACACTTCCCAAAATGAGTACATGGAAAACACTCACCTCATTTCTGCTATTATATCCTTATGCAAATTCATCAGTAAGAGTTTTATTTTATTGCTGTCATTTTCTGCAGTAGAATGAAATATTACTTGTAAAATCTCTTGAATGATCTCCAGAGTTCTGTTTTGAGACTGAGTAGAAGTTTCTCTATATGGTGCATTATAAAAAAATGAATCAATGAAGTCAGCCATATGAAGCTCAGTATTGTTTGTATGCAAAGCTTCTTCTACAACATCAAGATCAGCAATTATATGAAGGAGGCTGTTTAGCAAAACTGAAATAACAGCGTGAGTATTATTCAATTTCTCTCTGCTAAGATGACTGTCACCAAACAACATACCAGTGTAGTCCTTCTTAGACTTATTTTGGAATAGCTCCAGAAAGTCAATAATATCTTCGACAGCCAGAAGTAGGTCATTCGCTGAACTTTCATTAGTCATAAGGAGAATTAGAGCATGCATTATTTTAGAATAATGTTTGTTGTTACACTCACATAGAATGCTCTTCACAATGTCTTGCATATCTTCAAAATTTCTTGATATAGCATCTACAGATGATGTCTTAAACTGCTCTAGTAAAACATCAGGAGCCATTGAAGAGGACTGTCCAGTGGCAAACTTTAGTAATTGATACTCTTGATCTATCACCACAAGTAAGTGTCTAACACTAAAATTCACCAATAAATTTTCTATGCTTGTAACTGCAGGAAACCAGAAGTTCTCAAAGTTGTCAGATATACTGATGTTCCCACTTAAATCTGATATTGTCATAAGCATTGAGTGTGTCTGGTTTCCAACAGATGTCAGCGTCATTAAAGGCTGAATTACAGAAAGAAAAGAAAGGATAGCTTTGGTATTCAGGAGTCTAGAAACTTCACTGGTCATATTCTTAACATTAATAAGAACACTCTTAAGTGATGTTCTTGACTGTCTGTTCCAGCTTAGGCCACCATAAAGATCATCCAGCTGTTCAAGAAGACTTTTGGCCATCTCCATTTCTGACAGTGAAATGCTGCTCAGTGTTTCTACGATTTGTAAAGCCATTTGGCTCTTTGATGTGGAGGAACAATTGATTGCATGTGTATTATTCACCTGCAGTGGCACAGCATAAAGGGATAGCTCATTCCAAAAATCTAGCAGCTCTTTGAGAATTGAGCTATTTATATGATGGAGCTCAGAAAACTTCAAAAGAATAGAGTTCCATTCTTTTATCTGATGAAAAAAGCAAGTCAGATTGCGAGTGATATTCATCTGAAAGTCTTCCATAGAGCAAGCCAAACTGTCCAGAGTGATGAGTTTAAGCTCCTTAATGACTTCAATGATTGCATTGTAATGAAGAGTAGAATTGCTATCCACAAAGTCACAAGGTATAACAGTGGGATCAGTCTGAGGCATTGCTGTTGTGAGAGTCCAGCAAAATGCTGCAGAAAAACAAACAGAGGTCTCTTCAGGTTCATCAGAGATGTCTTCCAATATCTCCAGTAACGTTAGAAGACCTTCTACTTGGTTAGAGAATTCCTCATCAGTAAACATTGGCATTTTTTCTTCCTGAGTCAGTATGAAAGCATATATTTCAGTTAGGGCTTCTGTAACATTTCCATGAGCCAACCTTTCTGTAAGGTTGATGATATCAAAAAGGAGGTTGAACACATCTTTTATATTGTAGAGCTCATCTTGTTCAAAAAGCTGTGTTATTTGCCATACGCCAGTCATGTTCCAATAATACGAAATGTTCTCAAATGCATCCCACCAGTCTCTTAAATTACCTAACTCAGAGTTCTCAATAGAAAAAGGTTTGATATTTTTAAAGAAATTTTCTAGGTTCTCCTGGACCTGTTTGAATCTACTTATCAAAAACTCAACATCCATGTTTCTCATGTTTTGCACCAAGGCAACCATATGCTTTAGAAACTCCTTTCCGTCTCTTAATGGAAAGACAGTAAAAGTAGGAGTCTTGAAAATTTCAAGTGCCTTCCTTACCAGTTCTATATTCAGACCTGCTGTTTCTATCAGTTTCTGAGGAAATGTTTTGTGTTCACTCTGCAAGTTTGAGTCAAGTTGTCTAATCATATATTGAAAGAACTCCATAAGCAAACTGATATTTTTCCCATGCAAGAAAGGTTCAATCTCATTGTCCAAATGAGAGGAGCTGTTTTCTTGGACTTCAAAAGTTTTATTTTTCAGAAGACTTTGAATTTCTGACAAAAGTTCTACTGATAAAAGATGAATGTGGTGAAAAGGACTAAGGAGCATTCTTGAAGTCGTGTTAAAACCATGGACTGACTGACTAAAATGGGTCTTATTTGACACATACAATGAGCTCCCAACTAAATCACTGATAACCATTTGTATTTGCTCTCCAGAATTATTTAAAAGTTTAAAAATAAATTCAAGCACACTAATGTCATCTTTTACATAAAATTCAGGGAGAATGAATTTTAAAGTTTTTTCTATGATATTGAAATAAACATGTACGCAAATCACATCAGAACCACCTAGGGAACATTCAGGGAGTGTCAAATTAAAAACCAAATTAATAAAGTCCATCACATTCATTATCTTAGCATCTGTCTCAGCATTTCCCAGAGATTGCAGAAGAAATAAAATATGTTTTGCACTTTCAAGGTGGGAAGGTGACTTGTATTTTTCAGTGAGATTACTTAATCCGTGTATCCATGTGTTACAATCCTCTGCTTCATCCATTGTACTATGAAAGTTTAGAAAGGAGTTAAAATGAGATGAAAATTTTGTTTGAAAGTATCTTATGTCTTTTAGAGTATTGTCCAAAATTAGTTTGGTAAGATTCTGGAAAATGCTAATACAAACCATATATTTGTCTTCAGGTACACTTTTTAAAAAAGCAGATGTGGCATTTATCTCAGTGAGAATAATTTCAAATTCCTTTTGGGGGAGCTTGAGAATAGTAGAAAGGGAATTTCCAACGGAAAATACACCAGCACCCTTATCATCTCCCTCAGATCCTCCTGAGATGAAAGCATCAAGCCAAGAATTCAAAAACTCTTCATTAACAATCTTCAGTATAGATTTCTGCAATTCAGTTATCACGACTCTCATTGTCTCTAAAACACTTTCTAAACTGCTGTCTTTAAGAAAGTTTGTCACATCAAATGCATTGTTAATTACACTTTGAAGATTAGCAAGGAAAGTCTCAAAATCTTTCAAGTCATTTAAATTGCCACGTTCTTGAAATACAGCTTTTAATACCTTCATTGCTGCTCTTGTAGCTTCAACAATAGCCATAGCTGTATTATTGCACAGTTCATCATGAGTTGCATTTAAAAGGCTTTCAGAGAGATATGCCAAATCATTTCTTAGACAGACAAAACAGGTTGAATTCAAATTTAAGATTTTAGATGCTTCTTCAAAAATCTCTGTCCATGTTTGAAGCCATGCAAAAGTGCAGTGCAAAGCAGAAGGCACACTTACCTTATCTCCCCAGTTTGTTACATTAGACAGGACACTGTCCAATGGAAGCAGAAGTAAGTTATAAACCTCTGCTGAATGTTCTACAGAAGTCATGTTTGCTAGATAAAAATCAGTGCAATCATTATTCATCGGGCATTCTAGAGACAGATCAAGAAACTCTTCCAAATAACATAAGACATCTGTTTGGAGCTCTTCATCTATAAATAAAGTTTTAAGGCTGCTCAAAGTGTCATAGACAACTTGTATCTCTTTTTTTCCATTCTGTGCAAGAAACTGTGCCTGAAACTCTGTGTAGTTGTAAATTAAGAGTAACTTTTCACAGAGAGACTTGCTGGTGAGGTTCCAGAGAAGATCGAAAGTTTCAAACAGAAAATCAAAAACTAGTTCCTTATTTTGCAGGTCATGCCATACTTGAAAAGATGACATACTTTTTGAAGTCTCATAAAGTAGTCTTAACAGCGTGTTATTGCTCATAATATTTAAAACTAGATCGTCATTCTGGTACAGAGAGAAGATTTTTGGAACAAGTGAGGCCACACTAGTACTGTTTAATTTTTGGATATTTCTGAGGAAATCATGCACAATTTCTCCTAATTCTTGTACCTTATACATAAAAGCTGCATTTGAGAGAAATAAAGAGGAGGTATTACTCACTCCAGGAATTGTGCTAAAAGACACATTGACATGATCACCAGACAATGATCCAACTTCATAGAGATTTCTTTGGAAATGTCCACTTAAATGTTTTAAATGGTTCAAAGCAGTAATATTTAACTCTGGCCAATCAGTCAGGATATTTTTGAGCAACACCATACTTCTATTATAGATTTTATTTTCTGTAATAGCAGATAAAATTCTAGATAAGGTGTCAATTACGTCTTCCTGTTCTACTTGACTCAAGTGAGAAAGCCTAGAATCAAGTTCATGGAATAAAATTTCCACTATATGCCAGAAAAATTCTGTCTTCTTCTTTGTCCAGAACCTCTGAAGAGGCTGGAAATTTTTTTGTAGCTCATTATGGAGTTCAGAAACTGCAAGTGAGAAATTGATGGCAGATTCCTCCCCCTCAGCAAAATTTTTTATCCATATAATTGCATTATTTAAGGCATTTTTAATTAGAGACTTGTTTGAAGAAACTGAGAAATCAAACATAATTTCTTCTATGACTTCTACGAGATGAAAAAGATGATCCATTTTCTTTTCACCAGAAATCCTTAAGTTTTCTTCTGTCTTCAAAAACTCTTTGAAAGATGTCAAAATCCTGAAAAATTAATCATAAGTTTTTTCTTGTTAGTTACCTAGCAGGCAGACAAGAATTTGTTAAATAGATATCATATAATTTTAGAATCTAGGTTTATTTACTTAATTTAAGGAAATTCCAAATATAATTTAAATAGCAGTCACAAATTAATCACCACAAAATCTGAATTAGCACAAATTGACAATTGCTTCGGTTTTCAAAAAATATGAAAAAAACCATACTGGAAAGTCACAACCTCATTCAAATCAAAACCTGATGTAGACAGCAAAGTTGAGGAATTGTGCATTTATCAGTACTTATAATCAAGCTTGTAAGCTGCAAAGAGTCAAACACCTTTGAGTGCATCACATTTGCAGCTGCTGAAAAGAACAAAGCTTTTATGTTCTACAGACTAATTATTTTACAGACAGGAATGTATCAATAAAATGGATCAAAACCTCTGATTTTCTATTAATTCTAAAGAATTTTTTGTTTTCTCATAATTATTGAAAGCTAAAACATTCCAATTGACTGCCTGATAGCTGAACACTGTTTTTTAATATCTACAAAAACATAAAATCATAGTGAAAATTGGAATTCACCAGCTGATGTTTCTATTGTGTTAATACTATTTATCAAAAGAAAAAACAATTACTAGCTCTGCAAGATTGGTCAAGAGGAGGCGCATGGAAAAAAGAGCCTTTGAATGCAAAGGCCTCAAGCTGAAATTATCTTCTCCTTAAATATATTTTCGTTCTGTGCAGACTTTGCAGTCAACAGAGGCAGAGCACGAAAACTTTGTGTACTGCAAACAAAAAGGTAAAACTGCTAAAAAATACTTTGTACTTTCTTAGAACTGCACCAGCACAGCAGTTTCTTTTCATAACTAAGAACCAAATTTCGAAACACACTACTAAATTGTTGAACAACTTGACTGCAATCTCTCTCTTACCAGTAAGTAATGGATTGCATCTTTCAGATTTATCCTCAGATGTTGATTTGTATAACATGAATCATATCTCCTCCAGTTATAGTGTTTGATATGAACAAGTGATTACAAGCAATGCGAAACTGAGGCCAATATTATAACTCCCAGATGAGATACGGTTGGAAACAGGGAAGTATCAGTTCCTGTGCTCTGCCATAGACCTTTCTTGACAACTCTGACAAATATTAACTCCCTTTATGTACAACTTAAGTCCTCTGTAGAACCTTCTAGATCAGGAAGATTTGAACAGCTTGAGAAAACATATAATTCTTAAAAAGTACAAGACTTACAGCCACATCTTCATATATACTGTTTACATTTGCATTAAGTGATAAACCAAACAGAGAACTTGAAACTGGAAGAAAAGTTCAAAAATATCAAAAGAAATCATAGAGCCAGAGTGCCCTAGATGAGATTGCAAACTACATATGTACAACTAATTCTGTGTTTAAAATTCTGTTTTCCATAGCCTGTAGCTGTTGCTGTAGGTTTCTGTTACAAGATCTCCTGCACAACTGAGTTTGACTTCTACAATAAAAATTCTAAATATTTCACATGCACTGGACTTGTTATACATGAGAAGTATTACTGAGTCACACCAACTACTTGTGGGAATTAAACTTTGCTTGCAGAACAAGATAAAGAATTCAGGTTCTAGTTCAAAATGCCGATTATCCACAGCTGCTGATTCCTATGAGTCCTGGTCAGGTCCTCTGCTGAACCTGTAAGTAGCTACTCTCTGAAGCACAGACCTAATTTCTTTTCCAGAATGCGTAAGCATCAGAACAATTATTTGACTGTACACAAGGTTTTGAACTACAGAAAAAAAAATAAAATCACAAAACAGACAAAAATCAGAAATCAATTAAATGCAAAGTGAAAATGAATATTCAGGTTGATCTAATTTTATAAGACAAGTTGCAGAAAGATAAGTATAACTTACCAATCATGAGATGAAACATATCCTTCTGAAAAATAGGCATCTGATTTCTCATTCCATTGCTGCATTAGGGTATTTATCTCTGAAAAAAGTCTCCTGGCTTCCCTGTCATCTAGAAACTGAGACATTAGATCAGCCATGATTCTTCTTAGTTCCAAAAGGAGATTCTGAGAGAGAGTGCTGCTGCCGAGCCATTGCTCAAGTATCTAGTGGATTGAATGCAAAACAGAACACTTCATCAAATCAAAGCTTTCTTATTTAGGCAATACACAGAGTTTGCATGTCTTTAAAAAAATTCACACAATCAACAATGATACCAAAATTTCTCCCTAACGACCTCTCTAGACTCTGAAATGACTGATGTGACAAAGGTTGATTTTCAATACAGTTTTGACTGACCTACAGACCGGCAATGTAAGATGCTACAACATACAGACAACTGATATCCTGTGTGGAGCTGGCCTTGCCAAAAGACCCAGGAATGGAAAAAAGATGGCTTGAGACTGAAACCACGCAAAAGCTGACTTCCATAGCCAATTACTCAGGTTTCCTTTACCAGATTTCTGGCTTCACTGCCAATATGATGGAAGATAGCAGCCTTAACATTTTTGGAGTCCCATCACACAAGAGGTGGTGAAGGATCTTACATGCTCCCATTGTGTAGCCCAGAAAAAAGCATATCAAGGCCTGGCCAAACCTACTGACTGCTCTCCTTTACTCCATCATTACTTTTCTTTTTAATGCCAAGTGAATATAGCAGATTTACTCTAAGACATATTCTGTTCGCTGAGAAAATTCACAATGGCCAGCAGCTTACAGTATTTCAGGTTCCCATAATAAGAACATCAACCCTTGCTAAGAGTTTTAAAATCAGGGCTGAAATTATTACTGGATTTTCCTACATAGAAATTAGTGCATTAGTTTTGGCAGTCACATTAAATTATTACCTCCTACTTCATACTTCATCATACAGCAGGGAAACCTTATCAAAGATTACATTTTTGAGGAAATACACAGGAAGCTCTACATGTTTTATTCAGATAATATTGCAAACATCTCCCAAGCAGCTTGATACATGATTCTTTTTTTTTAATGGAGAAAAACACCATATTTCAGTGTAAAAACAAACACCAGTGTTAAGGCGGCTAGGTGTTTTTCTTAGGAAACATCTGAATGTTTTATTCTTTTCTCCATGCAACTGCACATATGTCATTACAGAGAATGCACACCAAGCTATTCTGCCAGATCAGAATTTTAAGGTGCTATACTGGAGGTTTACTTTTATCCTGTTTCAGCCACCATTGCCAGAGACAGTGAAGGGAATAATAACTAAATTAATTATATACTATATCAGTGGAGGCCTCTAGTCACCTTTCAGTTTTGTTCAAAATTCAGTCTCAGGTGGGACAGTAAACAGGTCTTTCCTCTGACAGGTCTCTGCATTGCAGTATATTTCACTACATTTCCTATTAGATGTCAAATCTGAATCTCCGTTAATGAAAAAACCTGATTAAGTGAACACATGATGATAGATCATATTTCTACTGTAATGATTCTTTATAAGCATTATTTCATCTTATTAGCAAGAAAGTTCATGGAAATAAAATTTTATAGATAACTCAGATCTTTTAACTGTTACTGCTGACAACCTACATGCAAAAATGAGGAATTTAATCTATTAATTTATTAAAGTTACCTGTGCATAGAGTCTGAACTTGCTGACAGCCTGAACAAGATACAGTTTGGCCTCATGCCGTGCAGAATTACAGCCCTCTCCATTATTCTCTTTGTTTGCTTCGTCTTCTGGCACAATAGCCAGAGCAGAGCACACAAACTGCTCCAGTGTCTCTCCTGTGGGAATCTGGCAAGGACACAAGGAATTGATGATTATTTCAAGAGAGCTGCTGAGTGTTAGCTCTCCTATCAACTTACTTATCTAGTGAAAATGAGAATAACACATAGCCTCTTCAGTGAGAACAAAGCCCATTTAATCCAGCCTCATATTCTGCGGCACATACTTCAAAGTACTCCACATTCAGGTTGCTGTATAAAATTCCAGTGGCCCCATTAAGGTGCTCATACAGAAGGCAGAATGATGAGATCTGGATATGCAAGGAATTTTCATCTTGTAGCTACATAAGTGTTGCTACTTGTACAGTAATTTGCAGGCTGGTGCTGAACTAATTTGACTATGATACAGTACCCCTACAGTAGAATAACTATCTCGAAACAACTTCACAAGTATAAACATTACTGATATAAAAAGCACTTATTACAGTGACACATCTCGAACAGTGATTACGTGCAGCAGACTAGTTTTAAATTGAGGTTGGTGGGTTTCAAGAGAGTGGCCAAAAGAACAGAATTTTTCCTTATATACTAATTTTTAAATTCTGTGTTGAAAGATTAAATACTCCTAAGCCTATAAATATAATTAAACCTTACAAAAATAATTCTACACATTTTAATTCTGTTATTGTCCTTCTGAAATACTTTACATTTTTGCTCCTTTTAACTTTGACCAGAGAATTTATAAAAAGTTTTGCAGATGTTTTGACACCAAACAAAATGGGGCATTAGATACAGAATTGAAGTACTCTAAACAAACATTAGCAAGGCTTCCATATTTGCTTTCATAGTTTTTGATGGTCTTCAGTGTTCCACAAAATATTAAGATACTAGCTTAAATAGTTAGCAAGTGAGTAGCCTGGGATTCCACAGTCAGCCATAGCTACCAAGCTGCAGTTGAATTCAGTTCAGTTGATCAAAAAGGCCATCAATGATATTTCACTAAAAGGCCATTCGATAGTCAAGGGTTTTTTTATAATTTATCTGTTTGTTTAAATCTGCTATTTTTACAATGAGCTTTTCTGGAATATATCTCTAAACTGTACCGCCCTGCAAAGAACAAACAGATTTCACATAAATACCAACATTAAAGAAACTGTAGACTTAACACTTAAGCAGAAATTCAAAAGATGTTTTCTGCAGTTCAAACCAGACCACCACAACAGACCACTTTGGTCTAGAGGATAGGTTAGAAAGCCCTATCCGATGAAAGAGATTTTTTTCTAAATGTGATGCATCTAAATGTGGTGCACCAGGATATTTGTTAAGCACCGAGACAACTCAGTCTAGTACATTCATATCAAGACTGCACAACTGAGAAGAAAGGACTCTTGGTGTGCCTTAATTTACACACAGAAGAGACAGGCATTCTTTGTCAGAAAACCAGATGAAAAATTCTACCAGGCAAGCTAATCCTGGCAGACTCAAATCAAGGATTTGGTTTAAAAGCTTAGTGGAGCAATCCTCATAATTGTCTACAGGACTGCATAATAAACTCAGGACTCTGCCATACACAGTTGTAACTTCAGAGAAGCATAAATTCATTAGTGTACGCAACTAGACCTATCAGTATCTTCATGTGCAGAGATTTCAGCTGAAGCTAAATACATTTTTTTATGGGAATGATGTCAGAATATTTAACAACCTTGTAGCTGCTTCACAAATCTAAGCTTCTTTACCACGGGAAAATCCCTTCAGGGTACAAATTTTAAAAAAAAATATTAAAGAGAAGGACACTGAAATTTTCAATTGATTTACCTCTGTTAATTGTGCTGTGTAACTTAGCAGCTTCTCAACATGAGGGCCATCAAAACCAAACCTGGATTCAAGTTCTGCTTTCACAGCAAGTGGATTCCACAAAACATCTCCAAAAGATAGATTGTATTGAAAACCTGAAAGAAAGGAAATCTTTTGTTTGTGTATTTCATTCTTTTTATTCACATTGTTTCATGACAGCTCATACTTGTTGAGATCCAAGTACCATGTTCTCAGCTTTTTGGGGGACAGCAGGATGTGTGTACTGAACACAAATTTACCTGGGATAAAATCCATGATTGCACTAGTGGTAAAGTCATTTAATGTGATGGCATTTCAGCAGTTGATATGATGATTGTGAGATGCCCCTACATAGTGATTGCCAGCAAACTCAGTAGGTTGCCATTCTGAACTGTACAGAGCCATGCAAATGTGTGTGTATGGACTGGATGGGCATCACTGTCGAGAACGAGAGCAACAGGAGAATACCAGAAGTTCCAGAGAAATCAAGTTCATCCTCTGTGCAAGGGCTCCAGCACATTACCTTTGTCCCACATCAGCCTTCATTTTGATAGGTGAAGTGGGATTTAGACTTCAGACTTGTGTATTACTCTTAGCCTGACTTCCATGCCGAGCAGACAGCTGCACCTATATATTTTGTGCTCCAGCTTGCCCATGAAACTTGCTCCTGACCTTTTCTTGAGGAGTTTTTCTGGGGCCAGCCTACCTTCTCCAGTTAAATTTATCTTCCACAGTGAAGCAGATGACGGAGAAATGTAGCCCTTCAGCTGAGAGCAGAATTTATGAGAACAGAAGAATGAACCTTAAAGTAAACCAAGTCATAATGCTTAACATGCATGTCCAAAACAAAATGCTCTCCTTCTATCAAATGGAAGAAACTGTCCTTTGTATTTATTTAGTCTCTCTCCAAAATTCATCGCTGAAAGACCATTCTAAACACTATGTATTAGACCAGTGTGCTTTGTTTATCTGATAGTTGCCGAAGTCTGATAAAATTTAGTTATTAGTATTAGTATTTAAAAAGCAGATGTCGTGGTTTCACGCTGGTTTAAACACTAAACACACGAAATCCAATTATATGCATAAGGGGAATGTGGATTCATTGAGGAAAACATATAGGAATTTCTGGGCAAAACAATGTCCACACTTAAACAGTTGCAATATAAAGAAAAGTTTATTACTAACAGAATGAAAAGTGAAAAAAGAAATTATAAGAAATCAAAGCAAACCTTTAAACACCTTTCTTTCCCAGTGCCTCCTTCTTTACTACAAACCTCTCACAAGTGAAAACAAAACAAAACAAGGGATTTTGGTCAGAGTTGCACCCTTTTTAAGAGTCTTTTTATGCTTAAGAAAAAGAGGTTCTTCTGCTGTGCCAAAGAATTTTCATAAACCAACAGTCACGCCCAGAAAAACAATCTGTTGAAGTAAAAAAGGTATCTTTCCCATGAATCTTTTGCAGTCTTTCCACACTGCTAAGTCACGGGCCACAGAAAAAAAGCATGGGGTTTTAGTCTTTTAAGGACGATTTATCTCAGCCTGAAAGCAAAGGTTCTCTGCTTCGAATCTCTAACAGCTTCTCACAACTTCTATGTGGCCTGGCGTGTGCCTCTCTTTAACAGCTTCTCATAACTTCTATATGGCCTGGCGTGGGCCTTTCTTTAAAGCCACAGGCTGCACAAGAATCTCCCATCCCCCCAAGTTCTTTCAAATAGATTAAAGTTTTTTCAACGACTTTGCAAGAAGCATTTTTAAGCTCCATGCCAAAAGTGCAACTGCCCTCTTTTCCCGCAGTCAGTTAGCTTCCATCCCACGTGGTCTTGCCCTTCCCCTCTGTTTCTGACCTTGGGGTTACCATGTTCAGCTTCATTCCATGTGACTTTACTTTTTTTCTTCCTCGCTGGCTTGAAGTAAAGGGAGTCCTCGTCGGCTGCGGTGTGTGGTGCTTCTTCAGTTTGGCACGAGCTGTGCTGGATGCAGGGATGCCCCACCAGCTCCATGCGGGGTCTCGGTGGCTTCAGATCATCTCAGCCACATGGTCTCGGTTACACACTGCCTGTGGAGCCAGGACAGCTCTCCCCTGGGGGGAGAAGGGCCGGCCCTGTGCTGCTGCCGCGCCGAAGGGAGGATGAGAGGGCTTTGCCTGAGCTTGGGCCCAGGCCCTCTGCCTGCGGCCACCCCTCGGCCCTTAAGCCAAGAACCCAAGATGAACTTCCCGCTCTTGCTCTCCTTTAAATATGTAATTTGCAGAGGCGTTACCAGCCCTCTCATTGGGTTAGCAACTTATCCATCAACCAAGTTTCAATCTACCACAGCAGATCAGTAAAGAACTGGGTTAGCACTACAGCAACGTAGTTCAGTCCCTGGACATCAGGAACTTAGCAGAAGCTCCAACAGTTACTATCATATATTTCCAGCATGCTGATGAGGTACTTCAGATAAAATGTGAAGCAAATTTCTTACCTTCTAAGCTCCTATCCTGTACTGATGCAGCAGTCAAATTCAGTGCCATTTTCACCACTTCATAGAAACTTTGGCCCAGTGGCATCATAGCTAAATCCTTCAGTGATGCTAAGGTACTGACAATGAAAAAGAAAACAAAAATCAATATCTCTATACACCCAAAAAACCAGAAAGGACTTGCTGGAAAGAGACAACGTCCAAGCAACTGAATAATAAAACACTTTTTACTGTTGCAAAACGGATGTTTTATCAAATTAGAGTCTAAATGAACAAAACACAAATTGAGATTTTACAGTTAGAGTATCAGTCAATTTCCATTAAGGAAATGTCTCCTGAGAGGACCAATGTCCTCTTAAAAAGAAAAGAAAAAAAAAGGACAGAAAAAGAAGTGAGCAAAAATAAGAGAAAAACTACTACAAACATTCTCTCTTATCCC
Source organism: Rhagologus leucostigma (assembly GCA_013397725.1). NCBI lineage: Eukaryota > Metazoa > Chordata > Aves > Passeriformes > Rhagologus > Rhagologus leucostigma. Next base: position 102,892 of record VZTD01004314.1, read on the forward strand.
CACAAGAAGGCAGGATCAACTCAGAATACTTATATTTTACTTCCAGTCAGTCTTCAGGAAAAAATATTTTTAAAGCAACATAACACTTATTCTCACAAGAAGTTAAACAAAGTACATTACAGAATGCATTGATAAAAATATATCTATTGAATTTCTTACAAGTCTGTCACCTTAGCTGTGAAAAAAAGTTCTCTGCTAATATAGCTGTAACTTACTACTTAAAATTTATATCAAATTTACCTGTTATTTCCTACAGACTAATCCTTTCTTATTATGCAAATAAGAATCCAGTTTTTCAGAGTGGATCAGTAGTTTCCAACGTTCATGAAAAGAAAAAAAAAACCAAAACCAACGACAAAAACCCGAAGCCGGTCACACAGATGTGAAAAGTCTCTCTTAAGTACCTCCGAGAGACACAGCAAGCATCGTACAGACCAGAAAGTGGGAGATGTAAATTTAGAAACTTTCTGCTGGCTAAATTCTGCCTTTGATAGGACCTCTAGAATGTTGTATAGTAATATGAAACAGGTCAAGAAACAAGCATTGGGTTTTGTGGTTTACTTGCCAAATTGCATTAATCATGGCAAATTTGGTCTCTGAAGGGCACGGAAGTCTTAAAAAAAAACCCAAACAAACGAAAACACCAAAACCCTTATGTAAACCTCTGAGTCTCCTATTAATCACTTGTGGGTTGACCCCAGCTGGCAGCCAAGCACCTACACAGCTGCTCATTCACTCCCTTTTCCCACAGGACACGGAGAAAATAAAAGGAAGGCATAAAGACCCAAGGATCCACCTAAAAATAGTTTAAGAAGAGAAGCAAAAGTTGTGCATGTAAGCAACACAAAACCAATAATTCATTCCCTACTTTTCATCAACAGACAGATGCTTCCTGAAACCAGGGTCTCAGCATGCCTATCAGTTACGTGCGAAGACAAACACCATAACCAGGGACACCCCCCACTTTTGTCCCCTTGTCTCTCTGTCCATGCTATAGGCTCAGGATAGAGAAATTGCTGCTGAGATTGTATTAACAGATCCATAACTTCACCCAGCACAGCAGCCAGTGGTTACTGCTATCTGTGCTTACTGCTGCTGAAGAAGAAAAAAATAACCACAAACTTACAATCAGGTTCCTGTTTTACCTCACAAACACTCAGATGTTGAGAGTTTGCAAACCTTCCAGAAAACAATTCTGATTTGGGGATACAAGCACAGCTAATGTAGTTTTCCATGTTAATAGCTCAGAGAACAAGCTGGAATAAGGTTACAAATTACTCAGGCATAAGTGAAAAATAAATAAATTTTAAAAATCAAGCACCAACATAGGTGCAATCCACATATTATTTCCCAGTTTAAAAAAATGTTATGTCATCATATGCTTCTTATCTGGGTGGGGAGCTATTTTTGTTGTTTTTCTTTGGTTTGGGTTTTTTTTAATTAGAAAAAAAGACAGTGGGATGATAAAGGATGGCAGAACAGCACAGTAATTTCTCATTCACAGTCTTTGGGCCCCTGCTTCCCCATGGGCTTAGGCTGGTGAGGAACATGGTCAGTCTTGCACAGGCACCCAGGTTCAGAGGCCTTCTCTAGCTTTATGACTATGTTATTTGACTACAATGACAATTACCTATCAACCTATTACAACAAACTGCCTACTCCGGCAAACACATTTCTGACTTTTACCTAGCAATTACCTTATTTTTGTGAAAATTTCTGTAGGTATGTGTCTTGGTCTATGCTTTAATTCTATGTCTTCCTCTGAATCCAACTGTCCTTTACCTGATTCAGAATACAGTCTCTGAGGTTTTTTTCCTACTGCTTCATTTCTTGCAAGAGAACAGCTAAAGCTATTTTGATAGCAAGAGGCTTAAGAAACAAAATTGAGTCATTTTCCTGATATTGACCAAGTGCTACATCCATTTGGATCTGATTAGGATCAAAACTATTACTTTCTTATATTCATATGTGTATGTTCTGTCTTTCAAAGACCCCCAAAGTACATTACAAAGTTCAAACCCATATTATGCGATGGGGAAATTTCAGGCATTAGTAACATGAAGCTGCTTATCAAAGACTCCTAGGGCATCTCTATTGAGTTTGGCACAGATGAAAAGCACAGTTATAAAGGAATCAGTGTGGGTGAAAACTCCTAACATAGTTTTACGAAAGCACAATCTGGTAAAGAGAAGAAAATTTTAGCCTCTTTACATCCTGTGTTAAGGATGCTTATTTAATTAAGTAGCTAGTGAGAAGAACAAGAATTGCAGATAAAATTTTAAAACAGAGCACTTTCAAGACTGTGAAAGTACTTACTTCAGAATAACTTTTAGAAAGTGTGTTATGGTAGCTAACTCATCTTCTGTATAAAAACTGTTCGGTTCAAGATGAGGAAGTGAATGTAGAAGGTTCCAGAAATATGGTTGCTTGTACAGATTTTCTGCTCTAGAAATAATTTTCTCTGCTTCATTCAAATCCATCTTTATGTGGAAAAAAAAATAAAAATTACATGCAACACTTCCATTAACGGAAAAAAAAAAAAAAGCAAGCAGGTGCCTGTTATTTCCCTGACCCTCTTGAACTTTAAACCATTCAAAATACTTTTCTGAAGTAGAAACATACCTCTAGATTTGGTAATATACCACATTATTTTGGTGATATTTTGAACTTATGGAAGCTTTATTTCTGATACTTCTCTCTGCTCTGATGGAAAAATGGAGCTGGAGGAAAAGCTAAGGAATGTCTTCCTGCTCTGAAGTGTAACCCTTTCCCAAGGGAAGGGTTATCTTTTGAGATCTCAAGCACAAGAAACTCTTTAGCCCCACAATGAATTTCTAAGTCTAGGGTATAAAGACCAGGGGACTGCTCAGGCCACGCCATTCTTGCCTCACAGGTCCTTGCAGGGTTTGTGCACCCCTCACCCCCCTTGCAGGGGTCTCAAATAATAATTTATAAGAATGGCTCTTTAAAGATGAACTACCTGGGAGAAAACAACTTTTTTCGTCGGACTACACAATATGATGCCTATGCAAAGCAGGATTTATCACACTGTTTATTATGCAGTCATTGCTACTCTAAATTAATGTTTCACTAGGGCTTTTTTGCGTAATGGTGACATGGCCATGGTTTATACAAAAAGAAGCTTGTGTATACAAACCCTGTTACTAATAACTATTAGCTACTGTCAACTAAATATTTCCTCAGTGCTGAGAAATACATTCTTTCTATTCTATATTCCATTTCAGAAATGAAATTTCATATTGATATGGTTCCTTTCAATCAATGATCTTATGAGTAATTAAAAAAGGTTACTATAAAAATGCCAGCTAATTTCAAGTTATAAACTGGAAATCTAGGTTTCATGAAGTAGCAGAAAAAATCAATCAAATATGAAAATATACATCTGGCAGATGCACTTTTAAATTGCTTCTAATAAACAAATAGCCTTCAAATAGTTGTGGATTTTAGCTACTAACAACCTAGACTAGTTTAAATAAGTAATCTAGAAACCACTGAACATCTATCAAATTTACAAGACACGATTTTTCTCCTTCAAACATATAATTTTTTTTAAGATAGTTTACTTAAACTTGACAGGATACAAATTTCTAACGATTATAATAAAGATGCCTCAAACCCCAGAATTGTAATCTAGAAATAGACTGTAAAAAATACTTACAGTAAGAAAAGTGGTGATGTTATGGAGCCCTGTAAAATTAAATATTTTCCTTTAAAGAGAAGCATTATTAACTTTAGAATAATCAGTATTATAAGCAAGAGCAAGCAGTGCACAAAGGATGTTTCTGAGAAGTAAAGGCACATGAAGCAACTAATACCCAAAGATAGTGGTCCATTTGATTTTCTGTGCTTCCCAGTACTTCTACTCTAACCACAAAAACAATTTAAAAGACATGGCTTACTGTTCACTTTTTAGTGCGGCAAAATCATCACATCAACACTAGATGAATGTCCTAGCTACCAGACAGTCAGGCATGAAAACTACCATTTCACCTAAATCTTTCTGCTTCAGAACTCAGCCAGGAAGGCAGGGTAGTGGCAGGTCTTCAATACCCTCCTGCTACAGCAACAAGGCTGTGCAATAGGGGTGGGAATGGAACGGAAGACTCCAACCCTGCTATTTCCAGTCTCACTCTTTCTGTGCAAGACTGAAGGTCACCTAAGGTCACCAGGTGTGAGCTACTGTTGTTTTCCATTCCTATACTCTTTAGTACAACAGGAAAACATGGGGAGGGAGAGCTAAATCCTCATAAACTACTCTTGAATGCATGATAGACCAAGTAACATTGTACTCTGATTACAATCCTTATCTTTTAAACTTTTGTCTCAGTGTTTTCTTAACTCTCAAGTATACAAGGGAACAGTTTTAGAAAGCTATCTTTTTTTTCTGATAATTTTGATGGCCACAGTGACATTAATCATAAAAGTGGCTTTTTTCAGATAAGCTAAAATTTTAGTTGCCTAATTTTATTTTTAAGATCAAACTATTCTTCTGTTTGATGGCTATCACTACGTGACAGACAAAGAAATTCATTTTTAGAAAGATCACAGCTTACCTGAGAGCCTTGAGTTCTCCTCCCATAGCTTTTCTAAGGCCATGGCTTTCTCTGTAGTATCAATAAACTCCTGTGCAAGTTCTTCTATCTCTTCCATGAAGTCTAGATCAGGTCCAGTGGCTCCCTCTGGACCACTTTGGGGGCTTGCACTATTTTTTGGAAGAAAAAAAAAAGGTGAGGTAATACACTGAAATCAAGTAGCTGAAAAACATGTATATACTCACAGCAGTATTCTGATTTTTTTTTTAACAATTATGTATTCATACCATTTCTATTTAGTTCAATTCCTTAGCATGTAAGTTGCAGCACTGAGTCTCAAAATCTCAGGAAAGAGGGCAATGAAAAATTGCTGAGGCCACCTATGCCAGGAACCCAATTCTGGCAGCAGCCAAGGACAGACACATCCAAAAAGTCTTTAATGTTTCTGAACACACTAAACTTTTCTCTCCTGGTTTATCATGCGTCCAGGTGACAGTTCTTTGATAAGAAAGCTCAAGCTTTCCTACTGCATCTATGGTAACAGATCATTTTTTCAAATACAAGCAGCAACCTATAAAAACAGTATTTTATTCTTACTACTGGCTTTTTCCGGATTTTAGCTTGCAGACATACCCCTGGTAAATGTTATCTCTGTTCTCTCTATCACACTTCTATATGGTGACATATGTATATATATATCAATAGCACGACTTTCTAACGATACTTTTAAATGAAACCAGAAGTCAGAGTCATTTAAAAGCCTCTTTACAGGACAAAATTGCTTAGACTCTCCTAAAACACCATAAACAAGGGAATGATTATATTTAGCACGTTACTAGGCAGTTGAATTGTGCTTTATCTTATAGGAGATTCAAATGATCTTAAGAGCTAAATCCTGTCTAGCAAAAACATTGCTATTTTGCATTAGAAGCACAATTAACTGTCACAGAATCACAGAATAGGTCAGGTTGGAAGGGACCACAATGGGTCATCTGGTCCAACCTCCTTGTTCAAGCAGGGTCATCCCAGAGCACACAGCACAGGATTGTGTCCAGATGGTTCTTGAATGTCTCCAGTGAGGGAGACTCCACAACCACACTGGGCAATCTGTTTCAGAGCTCAGTCACTCACACAGTAAAAAAGTTCTTCCTCATACTCAGTTGAAACTTCGTGTCTATCAGTTCTGCCCAATGCCTCTTGTCCTATCCCACTTACAAAAATATAATAAAGAGTTACATTCCTTTCCCATCAAGCTTATATGCCAATACTTGCTTTCAGCACAATTTTTACTTATTGAAATAAAAGCCTCATGAGATCGATTCACAAACCAAAGAAAACTATCAGCCACCACTTTCTAATTCTCTCATTTCACTTTCCCTTCCTCCGTGATCCTCATTTGTTCAGACACCCACAGAGCTGTCTGCAACTTTAGATTAAGGGAAACAAAAAAAATTTAATGTTAAAACAATCAAATTCTTAATTGTTTCAGTACAGCTTATTTTGATCCCAACTTGGCCGACAGACAGTAGGATTTTGGAAAACTATTTCACCATCCTCAAACTTCAGTGGGCTAAAAGCAGGACAATTCCTCAACACATCTTTTTCCCTTTTAAAAGGGGTTTTAAAGAGCAGGTTTCTGTTGTTCAGAAGGTGGCTTTTAGGGTGATTAGAAGCTGCACTTTACCTATTGCTTTTGAAAACTACCACATAAATTCCAATATTACTAACACTCCCACTACCCAAAATTTCAATAGAGAACAATAGTGTTTGGCAAAGAAACACTCCCTACATACTGAAATCTTCCCAGCACTCTGCTTTTTTAGTATGAACAAGAGGCCAGCACTTCACCAGAATAACAACACCCACAGTCAGAACTTTAAAAAAACCAAAGCTCTAGCTCAGTTTCCATGGGATTTTCCACAGGTTTTGGTTATCTTGGGTTTTTTTGTGAGGTTTGGAGGGAGCAGTGGTGTTGGGTTCTGTTGGAGTTTTTTCCAATACTTGCTGAATTTAAAATCGACAGCTAAACTCTCCTAAGAAGGTCACTTAAAATAATAAGTATTCAGAGGAGTGGAGCATAAGAGCAGTATTTCAACCCATGTTGTTTTCCCTCAAAACTAGACCCAAGCCTTGTATCCTCATCTACAAACATCCTGGTTTTAGAAACATTGCAAACAACAATGCTCTGGGAAAAAAAGGCCACCTTACTCACATAGGAGCACACAGCAGGAGTCAATGCTGTCTCCAGGGGCTGCTAGGGCTGCCTGGCCTCCCTGCCAGCAGCAGGGAACACAGATAGTAGTGACGGAAGGAATCAGTAATTCCTTCCACTCTATCCCCACCACCAACTCTGCTGCACCTTGGATCTGCAAAGCTTGGGTTGATAAACAGCAGGGAAACAACAAAAAAGTATCCTCTTGGTATCTAATTTTATGTGCTTTAGCCACCTGTTAGATGCATGGCAGAAGCACACCAGATTACACAGGCTGAATGGACAGCATGCTCAGCTGGGCTGTCCTTTCACTGTTCCCAGGCTGGAGGACTAGGGATACAAGCTACTGCCCTTTGAGGTCCCACAGAGTACATGGGGCAGGGGAAATGGGACTGGGAAGATACATAGACTATAAACATTTAAGAAAACAGCAGGCAGCACTTGGAGCATGGTGGCTCTGAAGAGCTACAAGGCAAAGTGCAGGGAAAAGCAAGTTGATGGGAAAAGTGGAGAGGCAGCTGAGAAACTCTAGGGGGTATAGATATTTAGGATATGGCAAAAGGAGCAAATTCCAGCCATAAGGCTCATTACAGAAAAGAAGGCACATGTGCAACTTGAAAAATTCACAGAAGCGCCACTTTCCCAAACTCAAGCCTCTCAGCAGGACAGGAGCAGCTGTTTGGACATGCTGGCTGTGAGCTGTTTGAGAGATTAGCTTTATGCAGATTTCCAGGGTGGCAGCCATGTCAACCAGCAGCCATTTGTGAACCTCTTTTGCCATCACTGTCACAGTCGTTCCTCTGGTTATTCTTGGAGCTGAGCACAGCCTCTTTTGGAAGGGGAAATGGCAACAGGCATGATATTGGTTATCAGGTTCAGTTTTATGAAACAGATTATTACAGAGGTCTTATTTGCTGAATATCTGTGCTAAGATTAAAGGATTTTATATATTTTCAACATGGTAATAGAGGACCACATTTTTCTCCTAATAAGAGTGCTACAAGTTACTACTGATCTCTTAATTCAGCACATGTTACACAAAATTGCAGGAAGATGTCCCCATCTTGCCAGAAAGATAAGAAACTACACTTCAAAACCAGCTGCAGAGCCAGTCAAGGCAAACAATTTTCAGACAGCGTGCCAAGAAAAATACTTAATTGTTGTACTGCTACTCTCCCAAAGAGCCCTCAATGTGTGCTATCTGGAGCAGAAGGCGACATTAACTCACTTGTGTGTGTATGTGTAAAGGAAGTCCAGCAGCCGTTCCAAGGAAATTCCTAGCAGCAGTTGCTAGGAACAATAAAGAGGAGAAGCAAGGGAGAAAAAAAAGAACAAAAGGAGGAAGCCAATAATTTGTAGGAGAGGACACACATAATTAGAATTGGGGTGTTAGAAGAAGGGGTTGGGGAGTGTATATATAAAATTTCATTATTGTCCATGGTAGCTCTTCCCTTAACTGTACATTTCCACAAATTTCATGAGAACAGAAATCAAACTAAAGACATACATTGGTACAAGCTTTGACCATGAAAAAATGCTACAAAAGAGCAAAAAGACTCTGCATCTCTTTGAGCATGAAAGAGCAATTGTCATTTCCTAAAGCCATGACTCAGAAACGTTAATTCTGTCCAATTTACTCAGTTACTCAGGATGACAATAAGAACATTTCTGAGTTAATCTGAGAACTCAGCTATGATGGGAAATGCCATTTAGATTGGTCATTTTCATAAGCCTCTTAGCAAACTCGTCTCAACCTCACCCCTGTCACCACATTAATAATTTCTCTCTAAAATTGCAAGGCCCCAGCTGGCTTTCATTCTGCACCATATCAGGGCAGCCTGGAGACATCAATACCAATACACATGCTAGACAACAACATACTCCGTGTCTCTCGCAGAAAGATCTTTCTCTTTCATGCTGATACAGTGATAACCTTCCTAAAATGCAATGGACCAAAATATATAAAGAACCAATAAAAAAAAAATCTTCCTAATTGGCTATAAAATGGAGAAAACCCATGTTTACATTTCCTTTTCTCCCCAACTCTCTGGCAATCTATAAGCAAGATCGCTAGAGTTAATATTGCAGTAAGTTGCTGCAGCCATACGCTATCTTGCAGAACTATTTCTCATTTGAAGATACACCTCATTAAAGAAAAACACGACCCTTTAAGCGATTCTTGCACAAAGACTGTTGCTGATGCTTAGACCTTCCTTCATTTTGTTCTTCCACACCTGCTCTTGTACGTGAGCTCTTCTGATGCTCGTCCACTGACGAAACACAGAGGCCCAGGTATTGATAAAGCAAAAGGTTTAGAACAGTAAGAAGGAAGTGGCTGGCCGTGAACAAGGCTGCTCCAGGAGGGGGCCAAGCTAGGGGCTGAGGCCACCCTGGACGAGTCCATGCCCTCACCAATGGGACACTGTCCTCCAGGACCCCAGCCAGCACGCAGGCACAGAGGTGTGTTACAGGCTCCAGAGACAGCCTCAACAAGGCAGGGTGAGCCCAGGAGCCCAGTCAGGTGCAAAAGGAGACAGAGCCACCACGTGGGTATGAGTGGCCCATCCAACAGAAGTGCCAGAGACAGACCTGGGCTTCTACCATGTCTACTGGGTGAGGCTGCTCAGGCTGCTACTACTTGTAGCTAAATAAAGAGAAATAAACTAATGTGCTTAGAAGTAATATTTTAGAGTCTTGCTTTCATGATCTTTGTGGTTTTAAGTCTGAGAATAGCTTAATTTTCTTTTAGGTATTGAGAAGTCTAACTGACATAGATCTAGGAGCCTAGACTGCAAGGGCAAATCCCACCATGTTCTGCAAGATCTGCCATGGAACCCACAGTACTGGAAAATCATTATGTTTCCATGCACATGCATGGAAATATGTAGGTGTAAGGCCATAGGACCCTGGGCTGTGTGGTTTTTATCTTATTTGCATGCTCTCAATTTTACGCTGTGCTCCACTAAGATGAGGTGGGGAGTGGAACATTCTGGAAAGGGCAGGGAAAAATATCCTCTGCCATGGGAGCTCCTGAATACTTCTTTGTTCCTCTGCTCTGAGATACCACTGGCTAGGGAATCATATCAGTGAGCTGCCAGCCAACAGCTTTTGCAGTGGCTGAAAGGAGGAGCAAGGAGCAAAGCCACAGAGCTCTTGCAAACTGGATGCTTTCTGAGGCATCAGAGGAGGTGGCAGGTCTTGCTGCAAATCCAAGTTAATGTGGTTGTAGGCTTCACCTGGATCATCTTCTCAACATATCACGGGCTGTTGCCTGAAGGGACAGGGACACACCTGTGAGGGCATGGCCTGCACCAGGATAACTTCACCCTGGGCTCAGCCCCCCTCATGGTGGGGGCTGCTCACTGACAAATAGTTATTGGTGGTTTATGGATTCCATGGAGGTTCCAACAGTAATCATAGAACTACTTTCTCCCAAAGACAACTACTACACTTCAAACTGATAGCACCAAAGTGGTACAGACTGTGAAAACAAATGGTTTTCATGCAAACTATGCATAGTCGCTGATTCACCCTTAATAAACGCAGTATTATTGACATAAAAAAAATGTTCCTACATGAGACTTATGGTTTGATATAAATTCTTAAAGGGAAGATGATTGGCACTACTGTTCCTATGCCTCCCCATCTCTGCAGTCAACAGAGACTGGATTCAGTTATGTTTGACTGATCAAACTGACAGTCTATATTCCTAAGGCTGTTGGCAGCCAGCATAAGTAAGAGCAGCCCTGAGGTTGATTTAATTTATACTGATGGACCTGGTGGAACAGACTGACCTCAGAATGAACTTCATCCTACCTTTTTAGCCTTTTTCCTTACTAGGCTATATGCTACTCAGTGTAGCCTATTGAGTATAAATATGACTACATTCACGCATTTTATTTTTCAGTTGAAAAACTGAAAGCCACTGAATAATTTCCCCAATTCTTAAGTAGGTCTAAGACCGCCTCCAGGAAATTCTTTCCTGATTTTCTTTCGAGCTGGAATATAATTTGGGTAGTTCAGTCAAAACAGTGTAAATAATCATGCAGAGCAGTCAATATAGTTCATAGTTTCTAGAGATTTAACACATTTAGATGGCATCTGAACTAGTGATGTAAAGAGAAAACTATACTTATAGGGAACAATTTTTTAAAAGGCCAACAGTTATTGAAACTCTATAACCCAGTAATATAATGTTGCTACTGCAAGTAACAGGCTACAGGCTTGGTACTGAGTTTGAAAGACACAGGGGCTTGCCACCTTTGCTTTGCCTGAACTTACCTTGTTTAGTTTTTTCAAAACTTTTTTTTTCTTAGCCAGATGACTAGGGCTATTTGCTCCATTTTCACCTGTCATCATATAATGCCATCAGTTTTATACAGATGGAAGTAGCAAGTGACCATTCAGTGCAAAATGAAATATTTATGATTAACAAAGCAGTGCAGAAGAACACAGGCCCAGTATAATAGCAGAGGCCTTGAGAGGAGGGGACACAGAATGCACTGTACCAGAGTACAATTCTGGTATGATAAGAGACGGGGCACAGGCTGGCACCGAGGACCCCATGACTATAAACAAGTCACCAGTGCTCAGTTAAAATTCAGACCTACCACTGGACAAAGCCAATTTCTAAGTATCAAGAAAAAATAACAGGTAGCTAACATATGTAAAAGATACCAGATACATTCAGGTGTACCACGTAAATTTGAATGTATCGCAGAGACGCAGACCAGTGGAAAACAAGCAACGTATAAAAGCACACTAGCAAACATAAGTGACCCCAAGTGCACCCTCAAGTGAAAAAGAAGCCATCAACACCACATTCCTCCAGATAAAGGACTGTGGATCATGACTTGCCACAACAGCCACATCGCCACCCATCTGCAGCTACTGACATGACCCAGAGCAGCAGTGGAAAGGTGAGCATAACCCCAGGGAAAGGGCTAGAAATTCTGTGGTCATGTAACAATTCTAACTGTATTAGTGGGAGGAGGAGGAGAATTTTAATACTGGTATTTTTGTCTGTAAGTATTTTGTGTAATAACACATCTTGACTAATAGTTGCTTAAATTGTTAAGATTTCAATTCTACTAACAAATTCTTGCTTTATGTAGAAAGCGTTTGCCCATAAACAGGATTTATTTTGCATGGTCTTATGTTCAGTCAACAGTTCTCTACATGTACAAATAACTGGAGCAGACCATCTAGATCAATAAATAAGTATTATGGCCTATTACTGTGATACTGAAGCTTTCCAACTTCCTGTATGCTGCATTTATTGCTACCTATAAACCTCTACAATAATAAACCATAAATATTTGATGCTCTGACACACCTGGCTCAGCCCTTTAAGATCTTTTGGTAGTATTATCAATTTTCTAAGAATAAACATACAGATATAAACGTATATATTGTGATTAGCTCACCCTTATCTGACTTTTTTGTTATATATTTTGGAAGGTTGTTTATGACTATACCCTTCAGCCAGTTTGCATAAGTGTCTTTGCATCACAATGCTCTTCAACACTTGAAGTAGATGAAATTACTTCATTTCTTAAAGAAAAATTCCAAATCCAAATCAATCTTTTTTCTTTCTGCATTCTACGATCATGTGACAAGGACTACTTATGGATAACTTCTTCCAAGTTCTTTTTTATTACAGAACTTCTGCTATTCCTTGTTGGCTCTTTGTGGGTCTTACATGAAAGTTATTCTTGTTTTGCTTTTCTGGGTTCACTTCTCCCACCATGTATGCTCCCAAACTATTCAAAGTTTAAATCCACATATAATATAATTTTGGTGCTCAGCTTCCCTCTCATGTAATAAAAGACTTTCTAGTGAAGGAGAAAAGTATGCTCTCACATGGCAGCAGAGAAAGGGCAAGAATATGATAAGGTACCTCTAGAATTTTACCCCCAAAGAGTGTTCAGTATCCAGTAACAGCATAAAATGCCCAAGAAATGCAAACAAAAATTAGCAAAAAAGCAAAAGCAAAAAAGAGGTATGACTAAGGCTTTACACCTTTTACATTCATAAGAACACTGAACGAAACTTTTAGCACAGTGTAACAATGTTCCTATTTTCCCTGTCTACAAGGGCAGTAAAAACCTTTGCTGTAGAAAAAAATGAACTGTGATGGTGACAGCTCTGTCAAACTCACATAACTTACCTAAAGCGGCTGTGTCTCTGTGTCGTGTAACTGGTATTCCTGCATCTCGAACCAACATTACAGAAAAGGGTCCGCATGAAAGGATAAAGGCCTCGACTTGGTAAATCACGAGCTTCTAAGTAACCTAAAACCAAGCAGCAGCAGCAGAAGTAAGACCAGTGACACTGCATTTGCAAACTGTACCATCACATTTTGTTCCCTTGTCCCAAAAAGCCTCTTTGTCACCTGCAAGCAATGAAGTTGTATCAATGTCAGGTGACTCATTTAAGAAAAACTCAGTCACCACAGAAAATGAGTAACCTCTGTGTCAGACTGTGACAACAAAGTACAGATGACATTTGAGAGCAATATTTGAAAAGCTGATTTTCCTGGTAGTAATATTATTGCAGTATCATGTGCTTGCTAGCCTCTCTGCCCAAAATCATGTGACCTGGATTAGAATACAGACTTCTTCACAAAGTAGTATTTCCTCTTTTCTCCTAATATGAAGGAACTAGTATTCAGCAATATCTGAATATACATCAATCAAGACTGTCTAAACAGCCACTTTTCCGTGTCTCTGGAATTATCCATATCTCTCCATAAAGGAAATGTGTATAGTGCAGGCTAAATTCTCTCCAGATATTTCACTCTACAGGTCTAGAATTGTTTTACCAAACTGATTTTTAATGTAGCTAAAGCTGGTTTATCCCCATTTAATGACATTGGTGCATAACAGAATAAAAAATTGAATATATTAAAATAGCATAAATAATTATTTTATTTATATAAAATTTATATATATAAGATATATTTGTTATATAAATGGAGTTATAGTTTGACAAGATAAAAGCAAAAAGGCTCATCTTGTCTAATTGTAAATATCTACCTCTGAGCCAGTCATCTAAACTCCATTACTCAATAGAAAGCAATACATACAACTAAAACCCAAGTAATCTCCCTTACTCCAAAGCTGATGTTTAAAACTTGTCTTAAAAATGAAATCTTAGACTTTGTATCTCTTTTCCACTTAAATACAGCTTGCTCAGATCCATAGTTGAACAAGATTTAACCCCACTGTACGACTCTTTCCTTTGACTCCAATACATCTAAATCTCCCCTCCTAGGATATTTTTAGTGACTGCTAAATACTTCTACAAGCAAAGGCAATCAAAATAGAAAACAGGTGAAACAACATACAGTTTTCCTTGTATTTTGGGGGCTCCTGGAAGCGGATGGCAGCTAGAATCAAGAAAAGTACACATGGCCACAGTATTTCAGTGAGAGAGAGGACCTGAAAAAGGAAATCAAAACATCATCTATAGAGCACAGGGTTTTGGAACAAATCATTAAAATTCATATGTCTTAATTTAAAATAAAAACATTTAATATCCTCTCTACAAGTACTTAAGGAAAAATAAGTTCATTAAAGCAAATTAACAACTGACACATCTATTTGAAATCCTTAGAACTTTGTGAAATACACTTCAGAACAGAAAAGTAGTTTTCATTTCAATTTATAGTGTTTATAAATACTTACCTCAGGTCAAGACAGTGACTTTGGTGAGGTGATGACGGTGACCTTCAACTCTCCCATACCTGAGCCTCCTAAGAACCCAGCAGCATTCTGCACCTTGCTGCAATTCCTCGTGCTCCCCTGAGCCCTTTCTGGTGACATACCTCCTTGTCCTTCCCTGGATCCCTGGCTGCTGCCATTACACCCTTTCTGTCACCTGCAGTCAATGCTCTCTGAAAGCCGCCTTCATCATCTCCAGGAGTGAAGACCAAGTGAGACCAAGCTAACAGGCCAAATGGGATATCACCCAGTGCTCCCACTTCCAGGGCCACAATGACAAGGCACACAAGCCAGTGTGCCGCGGGACTCAGATTTTGAGTGTCTTCTCTGAGCAGATTGCACACACACAGTGCACGTTCACACCTCTGCAGAGAGGGCACAACCCCCCAAACAGATTGGAGGGAAGAAAAAAAAACACAAACAAAAGCAATTGTGTCAGTTTTCAGCAACAGAAAGGAAGAAGCTGCCATTAAGCCAAGTTTCAAAAGACCTCTAGATTTACTGGTAACAGCATTAGGAAAGTGTGAATAGGGCACTCTGTAACAGAAACATAGTAGAAATGACAGCTACGCTGAAGATCTTCCATTAGAGGCTGTTAACTTCTCTGGAGCATACTTGGGATTTTATTTCTAAACTGCCAGAGTTGAACCAAGTCCCATCACAGAAGTGATTCCTAAACTTGGGCATGTCAGAAAAATGCTTAAGAACCATAACATAATGCTTAAGAACAAAATTCAGTGGCAGAGTCTTCCCTGTGGAGAAGAACATCTGTGCTGAAAATGAGACAAAGAATTAAAGGTTTCCCGAAATTTAGGGAAATCACCATTTATCTAAACTGATCACACTCAAAACAATACAGGAGCCAACCTAATAAAAGTGAGGATGGTGCTTTTAATCTTTTAGGGACCAGCAAGGGCCGGCTGCTCCCCAGGATGCAGGGATCGGTGCATAACAGTGCCACCCAGCAGGGCAGGGGACCCATCCCAGGCACCCTAGAAGGCGAGCAGGACAGGCCCCACTATCAGAGCCAGCCTCAACCAGGAGTCCAGATCCTCAGCCAATGTCACAGCAGGTCAAGCCGAACAGTGGCCAAGCACAAGGGCTGAGCTGAAGAGCAGTATCCCTCTGACATCTTCCAGGCAGGAGCAGAGGGCACAAAAGCCCCATTTTGTCTGGGCCTTGGGCCCCAGTGAGGCTGCTCAGAGCCATTAAACTTAGCAGAGGCCCAAGGCCCTGGGAGCATCCTCCCCTCCTTGGCGCGTTCATCCCCGTTTTTCCTGTCTGGGGTCAGATGGAGGGCCTTGCTGTGGAGCAGAGCCATTGCTGAAGAGTATCTGTGGGCTGTCTGTAGGGAACGGAGCCAGACACAGCAACTGAGGGAAGGGGCACTGCAGAAGATACTTGGAGGGGATGTCATCAGGCTGCCCAGGAGGGGCTGGAAAGGGTCCAGCTGTCCCTGGAGGCACACACCACCACCATAACAGCCCACAGTCCAGTGGCTGGGGGAAAGTCCCACAAGAAGTTCAGGTGAGCAGTGGGAGACCACGGCTCAGGGGGCTTATAGGGGAAGACCCTGGACAGCTGCAGGCTGGGCTCCCTGGTGGCACCTCAGGGCTCAGGGCAAGCCCAGCTGGCAGCCAGGGCACAGCAGCACCAGCCAGCTGCTCCCTGAAGGGCGGGGAGCCGGGCAGGATGCCAGGGCAGCTGGGCAGGATGCGTGGGCAGCAGGGCCCTTGTCAGGAAAGGCCTGCCTGGCAGTGCCTTGGCAAGGCAACAGGCTCTGCTGGGAGCCTGGGTCTCCAGGTGAGCCAGGGCTAAGGCTGAGCCAGGAAGCCAGCCTGCGGCGAGGGTCAAACACAGCCCTGCCGTCTCTGGCACAGTCCATGGGAGGAGAGTACAGCTTGGACAGAGACTGCTGCTCCTGCCGACATGAATTTGGGATAAGAACTCAGAAGGCAGCTGCAACAGGTTGGAGGATTCAGTGAACCACCAGCATGCTGCAGATACTAAGCATGAAAAAATGATCTTAATGAGTAAATTATTTGTAGTAAACACGGGAAAGTAATGCTGCTGTCTAAGGCTTACTTGTGTTCATATTGGAAAAGTGCCCACAGAAGTTCCAAAGAAAGAGCATTTGCAAGATTGCAGGATTGCAGTCCTTGCACAGCTGCTTTACCCAGACACTGAAGGGAATGGAGCCTGTGAGCTCATGGCATTCTGGGGAGATGCACCTGGGAGGAATGGTGAGTTTTGGTAACAGAGGTTTAGGACCCAGCTGATTTTAATTCCAATTGTCCTCTAAATTAGGGCATCAGAATTTGAGAATCACGTGTCATCCTTTACCTAGTTACAAATTTGGACGGTAATAAACATTATTTAAATGATAGTTAAGAAAAGCAGCAATGGAAAACTAAAGCAGTATATTTGCCTGATAGTGTGTATCTCCCGTGCTTCTAGACTCTGTAGTTCTGAAGTAAAAGCTTCTGAAAACAGAAATGAGAATGTGTCTTTGGCACAACTGCAATTTCAAACTCCAACAACTATCCAAATGTACAAAAGAACCTGTCCTGCCTTTGAACCATATTGATAGAAGGTGCTGACGCCAATCTGAATTTCAGTCAAAAGACCTGTTCCTTACAGAACTCTCACGTCTGTCACAGCCCCTTCACACTTCACTGTGTAATATCAACTAATGCCACATGGCACTCATGACACACTGTTAGTTCAACAGCTCTCACTTGTCTTCCAGCCCTAACTGCTGACAAATAACCATGAGGAGAAAATTGTCTTATACAGACAGACCTGCATGATGTAAAACAGAGCTGAAGCACATCAGATCTTTCAGGAGGTGCTTCTCTCTTCAGATTCACAGAAGTCTGACCACCTCTGCATAGGTGGATGATCCACCTGGATTTCTCCTCCAGTAACTGCAGATGGAGCACCTTCACAGCTCAGTGTTTGCACAACAGCACACAAGGAGGTTTTGCAAGTTCCCCACAGCAGCTTCTGCCTCTCAACAGGCAGAATTAAGTTTGCTTTGGATCACCCCTGTAGTTCCTGGCTTGGAGACGTCTGCATCTCAGTGAGTTCTCTATTCAGGAAATCTACCATTTAGGCAAACTTAAAACTTACATGAATTAAGATTTTGTCCTTCAGAAATATATGAGGTAACACTACAGAGAACAAGAGGAGAAATGTTTTCCTCATGCAGGAAAACAGGAGATATTGAGAAGCCACTTGATGCACACGGATTGAACACACGGAAGTGTTCAGGCACGGAGAAGAATATGACCAACAGCATCCTTACCCTGAAAGTATTAAAAAAACATCACTTTCAATAATTTGGAAAAGAAGTTCCTCTCTAAGTCACAATTTTATTGAGGCCAAATGTTTCTGAAACTGAAAGCTGTGTGTTTATTTAATTGAAATAATCCTATCCGAAGCAGCCAGCATGCTTCATTGCAAATCCCCAGATCATTACAGACAAGTGAAATCTGCTTGAAACCATTAATTGAAGTGACCTTATTCTCCACAAAAATGTTCTCTCACTTGAGAAAATTCACTTCCTTCTATCTTAAAAAATTGTTTCAATCACAGTAAAGGTGAATAACATCGCATATCTAATTTTCATCATTTTAATTTTGACTTCCGTTGAAGTAGTTGCCACATTCTTTTGCATATTAGAATTTGAAAGGTTAAATTAGGCATTGGAGAGCAGATAAGAAAGGAAATTTAGAAGTTTATACAATTTTAATACACAATACATTCCCTGTAGCTAGACTTTGATCACAGTCATGCAAGTTTTCTTACATTACCTATAAGCACCTGTAATGTGAAGAAAATTGATTTTCCCCCTTGCCACTGCTACCAGCACTGCTAGTATCTAATGTTAATTAAAAGATAAGCTGTGGCTCTTCAAAACTTTTATGAGATTTCTGTCTGATTTGAAAATTAGGGAGGATTGCTGCATTCAGCCATTTCAGAATTAAAACAACACGTTGTTCTCTACTTGTGTTTTCAACAATTAGGTGACCAAAGGCAAAACAAGAACCACTTGCAGCCAGCCTGTCCTTAACAATCTGCAGTGAAAAGGGAAAATCGATAGACACGCTCTTTCCAACAGATACTAAAAAATTTAAAATATTCCTTTTTTAATCATTTCCACTCACCGGTTGCCTCACACGGCAGAGCCAATTTTTCCAAAACAGAGCCTTGAATTGGTGTACAGCGTGCCCCATATCTTCTTTTCTCTTCTTCATCCACTTGCAGAGTGGCTTCTTAGGGACTTTCTAACTCAGAGTCATCTCACCAAGCAGTCCAAACGTATTATTCAGCAGCTGATTAATTCCAGCACTAGAGAATAGTGCAAGAGATTTGCCTGCTTCCTGAGAAAAGATGAGATTATGTTTCTGCCTCTCGTTTTGCTTTCGTTGAGGAATCTCATCTTTCCATTTTTCTTCTCAGTGCAATGAACAGTAAGGGGATGGGTTTATATAAACGCCTTCAGGCTGCTTTACTCCACAGCACACATTCTGCACTTGTTTCTACTTTTCTAGAATAAAAAATGAATGCAAACAATGAGGCAGGGGAAAGAATATGTAACACACATTTGTCTTTTTCCGAAGTTTTGTGACTTTCTGTCACTTCAGTGTTTATGTCTGTTTCTTTGCAGATGCTTATGTTTTTTGAAAAAAAAAAAAAAAAGAATTGTAGGAAAATAAATAGGAAAATAACACTGTTTCACCCCATAGCCCTAAAAATGTCAGTATGCTTCTAGAAGACCCATATAAGTACATATCAAGCACTGTAGTGGTCCCATTGCATCATCATATGACTGTTGAATTTTGTCTTATGGAGGGTGTATGTTTGACATTTCATTCTCCTTTACCTACATAGAGATGGAATATTCCAACAATAGGAAACTATGTTATTTAATTGCTACATGCCACCTGGGATGAAAATCAGTCTTACAGCAGCACTTCCTTCAGCAAAGAGGTGGGAGAGCAATTCCTTCTGCAGAAGGGGAGCCTGTGCAGACCTGTGCTAGCAGAGCCACTGGGAGACCCAGCAGCAGTCTGGTGGTGCAGAGGATGAGCACCCTACCCAGCAGGAATGCCACTGTGAGCAGAGGCATAAATTTTCTGTTTGTTTTGTTCTACACAAATGAATTGCCTAAGAATCTGATCCCCAAAAGTTCTCTCCATGGTCAATAGAGACACATAATCAGCCATTATATAAGGTAATTCAAACCACCTAGAATCTGAGTTATGATTCACACACACACGTAGGACAGCATGATGCCTGAACAAATATTCTTTATTTCTTATTATTGCTGACTAAATTGCATCATTGCACTTTCTGCAAATGTACTCCTATTGAATGAAAGACACATCCTAACATTCATAGCTACTTTTCCCCATTAAGAGTAAAATCCCCCAAAATATAAAAAACTGTTCCCGTCTGTGCGAGCTAAAGCAGCTCACACGAACCATTTGCCAAATTATTTTGAACAAGTCTTTCTGCAAAATCTCTGCTCATCCGACTGTGATGTGTTTAATTTATTACGCTCTATATAATTACATTCTCATAAATGTGGCATTCTATTTCTTAATGCTAAACAGCATTTCATGGTAACAGGAACCAACTATTTTGTATGCAATTAGTGTCCAGTTCTAATGAACTACTGACTCCCCATTTTACTATATAAGACACTCAATAGACAAACAGCTTTCACCATCAACTTATGTTGACTTCATTTGTCCTCTTACTTCATTATATATTCCTATAGAAATTCATTCTTGCCTAGTTTGTTGTCCTCCAGTAGCAGACCTGTTTTTTCTAGAATGAAATTTAGGAAAGTAAGAGATATCCCATGAACATTCCACCAAGAACAATCGCTGCAGTGACATTCTGGGAAATTACTTCTAAAAGTAATTTTAGAAGATACAGATTGTATGAGATTGATTGTATTATTTTGAATGTCATAGAAATATGAGAATTATTAAATCAAACCATCACCCCCCACCCCCAAACCAAAGCCTTGGCAAAAAAGATATGATAATATGAAAATGAAGCACAGAGGCAGGAAAATTAAAGGAGTGCTGAATATTTTTGGAAAGACGTATCAGCTATATTGCTGCCATCCTGGAAGCTCTTTTGAATCCCTAGGTTTCATCAGGACAGCATCAAGCAGGATCCTGTGCAAGTACCAGCCTTAAATATCTATATTACCTATATAATTATTTCACTATAAACAACAGGTAATAGGTATATTAACTGAATGCTTTCAGGGCTCCTTGACAAAATGGCTGTAGTCAACAGCAACATCTTGAGTACTGCAGGGCAAATTAGAAAGCCGTGGATTTCATCATGTGCTCCACTCACTCCTTCTGGAATGGCAAAAAAAAACAGGCTCAGAATTGGGTCTTGGAGCAAGGAAAAGACAGAGTGACCTGCCCTTTTCTGCTTCTGCTTAGCTTTAGCAGGCTTTTCTACAGTTTTAACTTAAAACTTTACTTTGATAATGTACAAGTTATCCAAAATCACTGGGGCTGAAAAGGCAGAAAACCTCCTGCCAGCATCCAGCTCTGGTTTTAAAACTTGACTGCTTTATAATATCATACCATCAACACGCCACGTCTAGCCTACAGTTGTAATACAATGTAATTAGAGTAGGCCAGCAAGCACTTCCAAAGAAATATAATTTTATATGTTAAATAGGTTAGAGCCTGGGAGCCAAAAATACTGTTTGGTATAGACAGGAATGCAGTCAAATCATGTGAGAATATGGCTGGGAATCTGGCAAACGAACCTATTTTCCTATCTCCACCCACCACTTCTTTCACAGGGTTTGCTGAGTGATCACAAGGCTTTCCTTTTAACATTAATAGGAGTACTACTTGTAAATATTTACATAGGCCAGACCTGTGTTCAGACAAAGTGCCTGCAGGATGACATCAATTAGTAGCATCTTTCCTGGGAGACGCTTCCTGTGTGCCAAGTTAGGGCCTGATGAAAAATGTTAGTTGTGGGCAAGGTCAAATAATAGGGCTGATTAAAACGGAGCTATGTGTTAAACCAACAAAACAGACCCAAACTCCTAAGGAGGCTGGTAGTTTGTTTGAGCTTCTGGGGAGCTCTAGGAAGTTTACTCTTGTAAAATGACAGACTGCTAGTAAATTGAAAATTTTCTCACAGTTACAAGCTCAGCGCCAACAAGAAGCATCTGGAATCAGGCTCGTGTGTCGTGTAAAATGAGCTCTTGTCTGTCTTTTGCTGCTGCTTCATTTTGTTTGTAGCCCAAGCAAAAGCACTGTACCTGTCAGCACTACTCTTTCTTCTATTATTGTATCTCAGAGTTTCAGATTTAATGTTGCTCTGTTCAGTGACCTCCTTTCCCCCCAGCAGAAGACTTTTTAGACTTGTAATTTAATCCATACTCTGGAGTATAATATTAAATGGTAATTATTTTAGAAAGATAAAACATGACTTTTAGTCACTCAAAGACTGAGAAACTTCCAAGGAAAGCAAACCCCAACATCGTGTAGAAAACCATAACAGTGACATCAAATCACACTACTGTGCCTTCTTGTATTCAGTTGTTGCATGCAGATCCAATCCCCAAAGCCCAGTTTGCTGCTTTGGTTTCTTTCACCTGTCTTGTCAATGGAAATGAAAAACAACCGTGATTCAACCTATAAACATTTTATTTAGGAGTATATATTGAAATCCAGACTTGAAAAAATCCAGTTCTGTTAACACAATACACTGAAAATCCTTTACAAAGAAGAATGTTAAAAAAAAATGTTGCCTATTACATGTACATATTTTCAAGAAATACTGAAATTATCAAATTATTTCACTTGGCTTTTAGAGGACAGATAAAAAGATTTGTTGTCTAACCACTTGTGGACAAAGGTCATTCCAAAATGTTCCTTTTCAGGATTTCTCACACCTTCCATTAAAGAAAATCCTTCTCTGAAATATATTAAGATGCCAAAAATAAAAATCCACTCCTTCAAATCACTATCTGAGTTACTGCACTTTTCAGTCTCTTGCAAATGTAAAACCATTGCATTATAGCCTGTCTTCATTGTGATCTCAACCATTTCTTTAACAAAATGGTAGGAATAGGCCAGAACGCCATTGGTAGAAACCACTTTTTTCTCCCTTCCTGCTTCCACTCTATTCATATCTTCTACCTTCCTTCTTCGCTTTTATCCCTTCTGATCCCTGGATTAAATTGATTGTATAGTGTTTTTCTAGGTATAGGATGGCACAGAGAACCATAGCAGGCCCTTGATTTGAAATGGGTTTCTGGAGTTTGCAGGATTTGTAAATCTACCAGGAGACACTGCACTATGTAATACTTAACATATATATAATACCATATATGTTTTTTAAAATATCACCACTCCAAATCCTGATTAATTTTCTACAGAAAGAATGCGAATGGCTAATACTGAACAACAGACTTGCATGTAAAACCTGTAAATGCTGTATAACTCTCTGTAAAACCTTCAGGAAAGTAACTTCCCGGCCGGATGCCCACAAGTGACTCATTTCTTTATCTCCCTGTCCAGTTGCAGTCATAAGGGAAAATACAATTGTTCTTATCAGGGTAACATTCTGGCAAGTTTCCTCTGAAGTTAGGAAAGGTATTTTATTGCACGTCAGATGTGTCTCTAGAGCTGCCTCTTGCATTAGGAACACAGCATCAGAGGATGGGGAACAGCAGAAGCAGGAGGATACTTGGTATCCTTTGAACTTTAATTTTAAGCTTTCATGCACCCCTTTACTCCATCTGGTGGGAAGCACAGAAGTAAAATATTTTAGCAGAAAGAAATGTACAGTGGGAAGGAGGAAGGACATACTGGAAAAAGGTGAATGGCTCATCTTTCAGGGGCTTCTGCCAGGGTCTTGGCTACTGATTTAATACAACAGTTGCCTCACCCTACAAATGCATGATCCTCAGCTCCAGCTCAGCCAGGCCACAAGACCATTTATATTTTAGCATCTAGCATATAAGAGTTTTCATATTAGTACTCAAAATAGAAGTGCCTACATTATATGACTGTAAATAAAAAAGCTTTGTAGTTTCAGTTGACAGCACACATTGTTAAAAAAATTCAAGAAATTCTTTTTAACAAGTTTCCAGATTCTTGCTGACCGTCCTTTAAAAAGACAAATCACATCATTTTAGATTCATACCCCCATGACAATAGTAGTCCTGTAGTAGTAATATGTAATATGCTTCCCCAGAACTTCACAGAGTCACATTAGGTGTTTGTTTTCTAGGTAAAGCATTTTTTCTTCCCTTTAGGTACTTCTTATTAAGTATTTCTTAGACAACAGCGAACTGTCTCCTCCAAACCCATACTGGTCAATTTGGTATAAGCTTTCCTTCACCAGAGAGTGCAGCATGCGCTCAAGTGATCTCATTTTTATCTCCTTGTTACTGTTTCGAGAAGAGGACCTTGAAGATGTGCTTTGTTACTTGTTTCCCAAAGAACCTCACAGACTTCATGCAATGCCTAGGCAAGCACCAGGCATAGTTAAACACAGATTTTTTTTTTTGTTTAAAAAAGGGAGAAACAATTCAAGCAAAATGTGGAGCCATTCCCACCTCCCTCCTTCCTTTAAGCTGAGGGAAAAGAAGATTTTCTCTGAAAACTTACATTCACTGTATATCCTGAGAATAAATGAGAAACTGTGGGTTTAAATTAAAAGAAGACTAAATTGTAACTTTCTAAAAGTTACTAATATGTTTTCCAGCCAAAAAATTCATCAAATTTAAGGAGACTGACCCTCATTGGCAGTTTTCTGTTCATGAGTCACCCTTCCTTGTTTAATGTTTTCATGGCATTGCTTCCAGTCTCTGCCACTTGGTGAATGTGCCTACTACTAACATCACTCTCTTATAGCTCTAACACTTGTGCTTGTTAACAGCATTGCATATCAATCCTCACAAAGAAAATCTCATTTTGCTGGGTCAGCGACAGCTGTTCTGAGAGCTTATTCAGACCTTTTTAACCTGTGACCCCTGCTAGGATTGGACCCTCCTCCACTGCAGTAGAAAGAAGAAAAAAAAAAAAAAAGAAAAGAGATAAACACATTTTCTTTAACTGACAACGTATTTACATTTGAACCACAGCAGAAAGCAGCAATGAGTATGATTTTTAAAAACCCCAAACACTTAGGCCAATGTTAGTGGAAAAAACTGCAACTGCAGAAGGGGTTTTGATGGCATGTACCATGAAGAGGTATTCTCTAGTTCTTCAGAAGAACTGGGAACCATTGCAATAGTGAGTGTTACATCCTGAGAATGGAGATGAATTCCAATTTTTTAAAAAAAGAAACAAAGTAAAAGGAAGGAAAAAAAAAAAGGGCTACCATAATACAGGCCCGTGAACATGCTGTGCTTCTGAATGCCTTCAGTTCCTGTTCATAAGCAGGAGCCTTGCTTCAGCAAAAGACTGCTAGCACTTCAATGCAAAATTATTTAATGCATAAATATTTCCTGGGTACTGATTCAATTCTTTAGTTAAAATATTATTGGATCAATATCTAGGCAGTGTTGAATATCTAGATATTCAACAGCTCAGTGTCAAGTCCACAATGCTTAGAAAATTCAGTCCCACACTTTGCAATTTCATGAAATTTTAATATATGAAAATAGTATTGTTTATTTGTCAAAGTCTGCAAAAAAATAAACTGCATTCACTAAGTTTTCTTCACAAGTGAAGGAACAAAGACAATTATAACTTACATAATTTTTGTCTAACAACAAGGAAATGATTAACATTTTTAAGTTGATTTGCTGGTATGCACGTACTTGGCAATAAAATTTGATTTTCTCTCTAGTTTTTCTTTTACAGCAGGGATAAATAAAGCTTTTTCATGTATTATCACAGGCTTGACCTTCACAACAGATCCACTTTCCAGTTCACAGAAAAGTGAGTTTTATATCCAGCAATGCATAACTAAGTAACACTTAACTGAAGTCCATTCAGCACATTCAGTTCCCAAAGAACAGTGACATAAATTATTAACTTCCACTGACACGGAATGCTGTGAGTTATTCTGAGGCAAAAGACCTGTAATGCACGGAAGTCATAACCGTGACTGGATCTGTACAAAGGCCTTCTCCTTCTCTAAAACAAAGATGGATATTTCATACTTTCCCAAGACTTTTCTTAATGAAATATCCCACTAACTTCTGTGGCCTCTGCTGGTACTCCACAAGGATATCATGTGAGCTGCTGATTTGATCCCCCTCGAGCCGATTCAAAAGAGTGACACACACTACAGCAGCTAGAAATTAAAAGACAGCATGAGTTAGGAATGACACTCTTGCATTTTACACTCCAAACGCACAAACATTTGAACAAGAGAAAACAAACCCCAAAAAAGGGTGTGCAGTACCATGAGATGCTAGGGGACGAGCATGCTGTGGATGATACAAGGTAGAAATAGTTTCAGAGAACTGATTGCTACATTAATAAGCCAGAGCTCTCAGGCAGCTGCAGATACTTATTGTTATATCATGATTCTTATGTTTTCCTTGATAGGAAGCATATTTCACAAGTACCCAGGACCTGACTGGTAGGAAGTGACCTGACTAGAAGTGACCTGACTCTGTTCTAGAAGAAGTAGTTACAGTCCTCCACCAAGTGCCTGTGCTGTAGGTGCCATGCCTCAGGAAGCAGCAGATAAGCTGCCTCCACAATCATGGACAGTGAACACTGTAAGCACATGAGGACCTCAAGGATCATCTCAGGTTCATTTGCTGCCTTCCAATAATCAGATCCCCAAAGGCAAAATCCCTCCTTTCACTCAGACTGAGGTCTATCACTCAACCCTGTAACTCTGCTCTGTCTGGGGTTTCTGCCAGTGACAATTTGCAGAGCACAAACAGTAAATACACATTACAGACATACAAAGCAGAGACAGCAAAAGGCCTCCTGAATTGCTCAGGGGTAGTACTGGTTGGGTTTTTAATCCCTTTCAAGCCAGTAAGAACTGAGGATGTTTGATATAACCACTGGCCTTTTTGCTTATATTTCTTCATTTTGTCCTCCTTGAGCTTAAAGGAGTTTAAGAAATATCAGTGTTTTAAATTGGCATATTCCTTGCTAAGGAAAGTGAGAGAAGAGAGTTAATATTGTAAGAAGAAAGACACTGTATTACATTATTTGTAATTGCTCTTTTTTACTCAGCCTGTGTAAAAAAAATTTAAAACTCCTTTTATGATTTGGAATGTTTATTCATGATGCTACTAAAAATCCTCCACTGTTTAAGAATCATAGTCTTAAGTCTACAGAAAATAATTATATGTTCCATTTGATATGAAAGTATAGAAACTGAGTACAGTTTCATATATATATATATATCTGAGAATAACCTGATTGCTTAAACTAAGCAGTTGCTTTCTGTAAACTTCAAAAGCTAACTGGAGAAAATAAATTAATGCCACAGGCTAATTAAGTACTTTGATGATTTACATGGTTGCCATGGACTGGAATAGCAAATGACAGAAGTAAACTGTGTAAAAACTATGTAAGGAAGTTTGATAAGTTGTGACACAAATCAAACAATTGTAGCAACAAAATTACAAGCAGAAATATTTTATATATATATATATGCAGAAGGTATGTTAACATTCAGTTGTAGTTTTTAGCCACAAACCCCCTGCAATACAGAAAATTTCCTAAAGCTTGGATAAAGTGACTAAGTTAGTTTACCTTTGACACCGCTGAGATTACACATAGCAGCAAATACAGAAGACTCCATCTCGATGTTTCTGACACCAGAATCATAAGCATTCTTCAAATATTGCAGTTTTTCTTCTTCATCATATAAGCAGATTGCACCATCCAACCTGCCCTGTCCTAGAAAGTAATTTTGTGGAAGATTTCAGAGTGATGAAGTCACAGAGCAAATTCAGTTTTGAAAATACCCAGTTATTACAGTTTCCTCCATGCAGTGTTCAGCTTTTACTACTACTCTTTATTTTTGTGCACAAGACAAATAGCAAAAAGTGATTCTTAGCTAGAGCTTCTACATGTTACTTGTATTTCTTATGTGAGTCATAGTAATTTAACCGGTCTTCATCAGCTTCAATTCTCAAATTCATAAACAGAAAAATGTACGTAGTAGATTCCCACATGTACAGTAAGCATCCAAAATTCCACAAGAAACTTTAAGTTGTATGGAAGTGCTGCATTTTTAGTATGTTTAATCACTGTCTAAAAAAACTACCAGGCTTGAAAATGCTTTCCTGTTTCTACCTTAAAAGGATGAACATTTTATTACTTATAGACTTTCTAAGGCAAGAGATGAAAAGCCTCTTAAGCTAAGTAGCTAACATTATTGTAAATTTTTGAGAAAATTTTTACTCAAAATGTTCAAGAATAACACCTACAGACAAGACAGCAGCAGGTTATGTACAGTAGAGTTAAATTACTCTGTATTTTACTCACTATCTTCTTGGGTTTGGGAGATGTACTTGTAAATTAATGCTTTCGATCCCATTCTCAGCTTTTGCTGTATGAGTTGAAAACATCTCTGACATGTTTTTTTAGCGTTGCTTGCACCTCTGATTGGTGCCTGACACATGTGAACTGACAGTATGTACTCCTGTCCAAGCTGGAGCACTATGATGAAGATCATTTGTCACCTACTCAGCAACAGACAGAGAAAGTGGGATCAGGTGCCACTTACACTCTGTACTCACAAGGTTTGAAAAAGGTTTCTGAATGAACATCTAGATTTGGGAGATCAGAAAAGCACCTAAATGTCTGTAATTTATCCAAAATAGGCCTCGCAGGTTTGCGTCTCCTACATAGCAGCACTGACACAACTCAGCAAAATATTACGTTTGGTTGTCTGATCACTGCTTTGCTCAAAAATGAAACAAGTTCCAACTCTTCTTTTAGAAAATATTTACTTTAGGTACTTAACCAGTGCAAAGAAAACCAACCCTAAACCAGTCACAAGTAATTCTCACTCCTCTAATCCCCTAGGATGCTTCAGTAAACCACATAAATTTTGTAACAAATATACCTGACAGGTACCTGGGAAGTGTATAGTAGACTCTATGTACTTCAGAGGATCTATTAAAGCTGGGGAAAAATCTCCACAAAATTAAAACTTTGATACAGCAAACTGCTAAGTACAATGCTTGATTTTACGTAGATGAAAAACACGTTTTGTTTGGTGAGACAAGCCAGAGTAGGGAATGAGATCTCTTAGTGAACTGGAAGCTTAATGTTAATATATTATTCAATATTTATCTATTGCTGCTTACCAATACTCTTCTGTTAGTCTATCACCAGCCTTACCTTCATAGAAATCCAAAGTGCACATGGTGTTTCCAATGACTGTATTGAACTGACCGATTTCTTTACTGCACTGCATCAGTTCCTTAGCCAGCTGTTCATCCAGGTTAGTGCTGCGAATTACTGTCTTTCCCAGGACAACCTGTTCCAACTGAGGTTTGAAGGTGGCATCTACAGACTGCCTAGTTATAACCACTGAGCCTGGCTCCAGACCTGCAGCAAAAGGAAATAGATATAGCTTCACAATGTAGATAACAGTTGGTTTCCAGACACATTAAACCTGCTTCTTTTGAAGGTGGCAATTTTGCCTCTGAATCCAGCAAGACAAATTTTTTGTCCATGTCTAGCTGCTTCAGTTTATTATTACAAATAGTTTCTGAAAGAATGAAATTTTTCCTTTCTCACTTCTTTCTTATATTTTCTATACAGGACAAGAATGTCCTTCTTCTCACATTGTCAGATCTTTAAGTGCATTTTCACTATGCAAAAGTAGCTGTTGCCTTTACTTTCAAAATTACAGAAGAAAAATGATGCATCTCCTGTGGAACACTGTTCTGACCATTAATCTCTTACATGCAGAAAGATGCTTTACTCTCCTGCAAAGATACTTTGGTTTGCAGAAAGAAAGAAAGAAAGAAATCAAGAGGGGAAATACCTATTCCACCAGAGGTGCCAATGCGAATGATGGTTATGTCGGAACACTTGGCATGATACAACAGTTTGATCAGCTCATGCAACATGATAGAAATAGAAGGAATGCCCATACCATGCTGAAAAGAAAACATAAATTAATATTCCACATTCACATAGACAATACAAAATATACATGGAAGAAAGAGCTGAACACTATCTCCTTCCTGATACTGTTTTCCCAAATGCCACCTAACTCATGCCCACAAAACCCGAACCTCTGGGCCTACAGAAAGGTACTGAAAGGGCCTAGAAGCAGACTTCCACTGGCTTTGACAGACTGTGGATGAAATACAGTATTTGTAAAAATCATGAATTACAGAACATTCACATTCTCAAAAGTATAAAGAGTGTCCTTTCTCAATAGCTGCTTAATGTACTTAATCATGGAGCATTTCCTAAACACAAGAAAAACCCCACTCTGATTTTTCACCAACCTGAAGTGCTAGTGAATAGTTAAACTAATTTTTTTCAAAACACAGACATCGTGGTTTAGTCTTGATGTTCAGCAAATATAAGTTCACATTAGCTTGCACAATATTATGATAATTACAGCTCACAAGAAAGGGTGCAAAATAATGCTACAGTTTTGCAATTGCAATTGAAACATGTAATTCTATCTACAAATTAAAGCTACGAATTTCTTTAAAATGCATACATGAGTTGGCAGCACCAGTCCCATGGAATGCTACTCTTAAGCACATTTGACAGTGCCATTGCAGATACACAGCTCTGGGTGTGATACAGACATTTTTTCCAATACCCCACATGTGCCAAGTGACCTTTTTTCCCCATTATTCAGGGTACAGAACAGGGATGAGGCAACAGTAACTCCTCGAAAAATCTATAAGGCGATTCCTACAACACCTCAGTGGTACATTGAGGAAAAAGAATGGAAGAAGGAGCAAAGGTATTTGGGATTTTCCCTCTTATAAAAAAGGGGTAAAAAGGAATCCTTAATTAGCTGACTGCACTCTTTTGAGCAGCCTGATTTAGTCTGTGAAGCATTTAAAAGAAACATGCATTAAAATTTTCTACGTTGAACAGCATTAAAACGGAGCTGTGTCCCGTGTCAGACAAGGGGAAGTACTTACACTGACAGACAAAACGGGCCCCACTTTGTACATTGCGTAGCGGTCGGTGCCCGCGCAGATGTTGGGGTAGTCACAACCGGGGCTCCCGAGCCCCAGCTCCTCCGCTATGTAGGTGATAAAAGCTTTCATCCGGGAAGGACTTCCTCCAACACACACAAACTGGGGTGGACAGTGTTCAACAAAACAAAATCAATTGCATGATTCCTTACATCGAAGAACATTCAAAGAACAACATGAGTATGCAAACACCTTCAGTTAGCACAAATTTATTCCCAGATATGGTGCTTCTCATAATCATTCTAAAATGCCATGAAAAAGAATTATGGAATAAAACTCCAACTGTCTATATAGCACTCAAATGCCTTCACCCTGTTTAAACTAATGAAAGACAAATATTGACATGAAGACCCAACAAACAGAAGTTCTATCTGAATAGGGCCTACAGTACTTGCCTTTTTACTGGATGAAAAGAGACAGTCAAAAACAATTATCCCCAGCTTTGTTGGATACTAAGAGTGACAAGAACCCACGACATTTTTCCCCCTTTGCAAGCACTCCTCAGTCGCTGGTAGGGTGACACATCTAGTCTTATTCTGAAGACAGCTATGCTTTCACCTTCTGCAGAAAAACTCAGGCTTGCTGAACAAAGCAAAGCATCTTACCTTTACATCCCCAAACAGTGTCGGAAAATCATGGGTACCAGTCCCAAGAGCAAAATGATACAGGATGTCTTCTTTCATTTTCTCCAGGTGAGGATTGCAAAGATGAATAAAATTCTCTCTGCCAAGACAGCAGCATTGTGAAGCATATAGAATATATACAAACCCCTACATTGAACAGATAACAATTCTTCAAAGTCAAGCAGTCAGAAGTTGGGAAATACCACACATACAAATGCCTACACCACCTTATTTTGCTTCCTTGTGCATTGTGTTAAAGAAATCCTAAATTTCATAACTGCTTTACATCTTATAAAATATCATATATGACATTTCACATTCCATTCATTGCACGGGATGAAACTGCTGAAGAAAAGCCCAGATGTTCAGATGCATTCGCAACAGTGCAACCTTTATCTTAAACAGTATTAAAGCTCTGAACCAGAGTGGGTCTTTATGGTGAGCACAACAATGCCAGCAGGACCACGGAATATTCAGTAGACCACCTTACTACAAAGGCAATCCATAGCAAAGCTGAAAAGGAAAATTTGACCTCCTTTTTGACTGAAACTCCGCCAGCCACCCAAGAAGGATAGGATGATTTGGGCTTTATAGACAAGCACAAACTAGATTTCTGGCAATTTGCCTTACTCTGTCATACAGACAGGAGAAAAAAAAACCCTATGGCATGAAACTGATAACAAAGGTACAGAAGATCTGAAATAGGAAAGAGGAAAGTGGAAATCTGAAGCAAGGAGAAAACCTTAGAAGTGAAAAAAAATTCAAGAAAAAGAGAAAAGAGAAAAAGAGGTAAAAAGAATTCATTTCTTCCTAAGTGCTTCTTGTAAAGAAATGATACCTCTTAAAAGAAAAATAAAAATTAATCTGTCTGAAGAGAGGAGAAATGACAGGGCAAAGAGGGAAACCTCAACTACTTGGCCTGTGGGATCACCTTCATGCAAAATTCGATAGTGGACTAACTAAACAAGCTGAATGATTCATAAAATGTCTGCCTTCTGTGCTTGATGTTTTAAGTTCAGTTGAAACAGGTATGAAAGACTAGTCAATAAGCCCAAGCTTAAGCAGAACACTGGCCAGTACTTCAAAGTAGTTTCTGAGAGATAGAATCAAGCAGTAAATAGCTTCCAGACACAAGAAGATGACTTAATAGCTTAATGGAGAATCACTGCAGGCACGGCATGGCTCAGCAAATTCAAACTGCTTTGTCAGAGGAGACAAACTAAAGAGTTCACCTGGACTTTATGCAAAAAATCATTAGGACAACTCAGGAACAACTCTGAAGCCTAAACAGAGATGTTCAGCACTATTTTAGATTGTTTAGGTTATCTCATCTGCCTTCTAATGCCTCTCCAGAAAGGCAGAGCTTTCCTGTATACCTTTTCTGCCATCCATGTGCAGCATGAAGGAAGCCTACAGTGGCCAAGATGCCCATGCTGAGGTCACTGAACTGAACCTGAGAAAGCAAATAGTTACAACCCAAATATTCTGAGCATATCA
Organism: Rhagologus leucostigma; assembly: GCA_013397725.1. NCBI lineage: Eukaryota > Metazoa > Chordata > Aves > Passeriformes > Rhagologus > Rhagologus leucostigma. The sequence goes on from VZTD01004314.1 coordinate 135,681, forward strand.
ATTGCTTCTGTTCTTGACGGTGTCTCTCCAACATCATTAATTATCCAGTAACAGCTGCACAACCAAGGAAACAGGTGTCATCCCAACCCAACCCACCCTATCTGTCCCTGCCCACTGCAATCACCTACAGCAACTGAAGGAGCTGCTCACCCAGGCAGCCAGTCCATTCACCCCTTCAGTAGGAATTCGCTTCCATCTCCCATGGGCCCCATTTGCCTCTCTTCATACAAGTCCTGCCTGAGGTAGAACCAAGGGCTTTGGCTGCTTTTGCTCTTCCTTCCAAGAGACCTGTTTGACTCTGGGAGAGCTAAAGAGCAGGTTTATGGCCCGTCAGGAAGGCATAGACAACCTAGGAGTTTATCAGCTCATATTAGCAGAATTTCCTAGATGCCTCCCCTGAATTTTTCCTGTTCAGTTTTGTGGGACTCTCTACATCTATTTACTGGGTCATTCACTAATGCAGATCCAATATCTGGCTGTGCTGATGTCCACTGGAATGGTTGTTACATACAAATAGGATAGGACATGATTTGAAATAATTTTACAATCTATACTCAGGCGAGCAAAAGAATTTATTTCCCTCTTTATGAGAACACTGGCAATAAAAGCTTCTCCCCAGGAAATAAAATCAGGAAAAGGTGAGGCTTCTATTAAAAGTGAAAGGAAATTCATGTGGTATGTGCCAACAACACTGTCCTCATGCCTGGCCAAAACACAGCCTCCTTCCTCATCAGTGGCTATATTCCACTCTTTTCATCTCACACTCCACCAACAGCGCTTTTGACCCACCACCTCAACACAGTGAGGGGGCATTATCAACTTGTTCAGCTTATCTGCACATCTGATTGTAGACTTGGACCTGAAGGTAAAATGAGCAATAAAAACTAGCATATTGTTCTGTGTATATAGGACCAATGCCATGGATTTATAGTAGAGGCAAAGTTTGCTTGATAGAAATCTTTGGCATGCAAAGCTCAGGAGCAGAAAATTTATTTCCCTAAAGCTGTTGTAAAGTACCTACAACTTCTGAGGGTGTAAGTAAAACACTAATCTTAAGACTAAACAGGCATGTAGCAGGTTTTAGTAAAATAAGCTTAAAGCAAGTATTAGAGAAACACACTGAAATATTTGTTCGAACTCTTGAAGCAGAAACCAAAGTCAACATTTCAGCAGCTCATTGGATTAAAATAAATTAATAAATAAAAACATCACCCTGCTTCGAAGAATTCACTGCTGAGAGAAGTTAAAATGGCTAACCAGCAAAGTCCTCCGTATAGATGTGGTAAAGCAATAAAGCATCCATTTGTCAAAAGAGCTGCTACTGTATACTTGGCATTATCATAAACCTTATCTTAAACTAAATCAGTGCGCAATGAGTTTGGGGAGGAAATTTAAGTGTTAACTTGGACAAAATAATTGATTTCTCAATCTTACTTTGAAGCCTGTCCATCATCAGTTTTCTTCTCATTTGAGGAACCAGGAGCCATGTATGTTTTATACCTAGAATTATATTTAAAAAAAAGCAGTTAAGTGCATCAGAATAGTCCCATCTGTAAAGCTGGAAGCATTAGCAGAGAGAGAAACCTTCTGTATTGATGATAACTACCATGACTATTAAATTCCTCAAATAATCCAGCCACACTACAGCTTTTATAACTGGAGCAAAAGGAGCAAAATGAGCATCTACAATTTTTATGGCTGAGCATCATCACTTTCAAGCCTTCAAGCCTAAATTAATCCCTTGCAGCCCCCATTTCACCACTACCTCTGTTCTGTGGTATGAACAGCAGCAGGTTCACGGGCCACAGAGATGCAAGTCTCATTGCTAACTAACTGACCCTCTTTCTTCCATACCTCCCAAACCAACAGTGACTGCAGAACCAGCTTCAGCCCCTTTCAACCTTTGGCTCCAGAAGGTCTCCAAAGCTCAGCTCTAGCTGTCAGATGCCTGAAACCTGAGTCCAGGAAGCATCTTACTCATAATATCCTCCTCATTAAACTCCTCCTACTGACTTTAAGAGCACTTCTTTCTCCAGCATAAAGCAAGGAACACGAAACTAAAGCATTACTTCAAAAAGCCACAGCTCTCCAGTTTATCATCTATCCTGAATACACTTTTTTCTGATCCATTACCCTAACCTATATGCAAAACCTTCTCCTTTCTGCATTCTTCTTGTATCACTCACTGAGGCTTTCATGCTGGTCTGAGGACAGAATTATAATTATAGAATGATTAATTTGTTATTATTTTCAGAAGTGACTAAGGCTACGTGCCAAAGTTGGTACTTTCTGGGAATGCCCTTATGGGAAGTGTTGAATCACAAAGTTTTGCTCTACCCTCCATTATGAAGGGCCTGACAGCACAGAGATTATAACAGAGACAGGACTGTAATCCTTCAAAACCCCAGGATTACACTATCAGGAAACAGAAAGAAATCGGTCTTGCAACAGAATTACATAATATGTGAATTTCTAATGAAGTGAAGAACCAAACAAAATAAACAGGAGGCCTGCCTGTTAAAAGCCACTGAATAATGGAAATACATTAAAATTTATAAGAACAATAAGTTTTCTTCATTTAAAACATTAACCTTTATTAAATAGACCCAAACTTCACATGCACGAGATATACTAAATGTATTCAACCATCTATGCTCAAGGAGATAATGTATAGAAGCTGCATTTACAATCAACTACACTTCCTTATGGTGGTATGAAGTACAGCCAGCTACTACCGGGTATTGCCATTATACCACATATATTACAGGAAAAATGTATTTCTTCCTACAGTGCCACGAGTCCTCATAAAGAGGAGTTGGAAGTTAAGGAGAAACAGCAAAGTGATATTTATACAGCAAGAAGAAAAATGACTGCAAATAAACCAAGGATATTCATTCAGCTCTTGTTCACAGTATTAAGAACCCACGTGATTTTTAAGTGGTTTTGGTTCTGTGATCCTCTAAAGTAATCACAGACGATATATTCCAAAAACCTGAGAACAAAGTTCTGACAGTCTAAAGGTCCAGCATACCCCCTCCAAGAGCACTCAGGTGGAGGTGTCTTGGCAGGAATTGAAGGAAGGAGCAAGCACAAAGCAACTTTCCCACGGCAGACCCTGACAGCAATCAGGTAGCAGCTGACAAGCAACCAGTTAATGTAAAACCACAAAACTCTCATGCTGTCTAACGAAATGGAAATTTTTACAGACACGTCAAAAGTTTCTGCAGTCTTCCTCAGACAAAGTTAAAACTGACGTACAACAATAATCTGCGCCTGGCAGGACTCAGAGCAAGAAAGGGTGCAGCCTGTTTTAATGTGTGTGCACATCATAAAATGGTTTGGGTTCGAAGGGCCATGAAAGATTATCTAGTTCCAACCTCTCTGCCATGGGCAGGAACACCTTCCACTAGGCTAGGTTGCTCAAAGCTCCATCCAGCCTGTCGTTTAACACTGCCAGGGATAGGGCATCCACAGCTTCTCTGGGCAACGTGTTTCAGTGTCTTACCATCCTCATAGTTAAGAATTTCTTCCTAGCATCTCATCTAAACATCTAAATCCTCAGACTGGTGCTTTAAAACCACTATAATTGCCATCTCTCATTTCCCCCCGCCATCCGTCATTTTCGAAGAAAGCTCACAGTCAATGGTTTCTGCAGAGAAAAGATCTTGGTCGGTGTTCACCCATCATCAGGAAAAGGTGAAGTCGCTGCAAAATTGATTTTACCCTGCTGGTCCCCTCGCTGCTGCCGGAGCGTTCCCCCAGCCCCGCAGACAGAGCAAGCGGCCCCGTCCGCCCGGACACCGCGGCACCTCCGAAACGAGCGCTCGACCGGACCGACGCCCGCGCCCGCCGCCCCCCTTCCCCTACCCACTCTCCGCCACCCGGGGTCCCGGCGACCGGGGGTGGGAGACACGGCGGGCACCCCTGAGACATCCCATCCTCCTGGGAGCGGAGCGCGGGCTTCCGGGGCGACCGGCAGGGCGCGGTTCTCACCGGAGGGGCAGCGGGATCCGCCGCTGGGAAACCAGGAAAGAGTTCGCTGTTCCCGGGCGGGCTGCGGGGCGCCCGGCAGAGCCACCTCCCGCCAGCGNGCGATGCCGGTGCCCGTGGGGAGCGGCAGCCGCGCAGCCGGCGTGCGGGAAGCGCGGGGCTCCGGGCGCTCGGCGGGAGAGCTGCTGCCAGGGCACGGGCGTTCGGGAGAACCTTATCGTGGAGATACAGATACACACGCAGGTGTCGGCACGCCGAGGATGGCGGAGTCGGGTCGGTGCTTGTGTCTGCCCTTGTGTGTGTCGGTGCGCACACGCCGTGTGCCCTTTCTCATGGGCATTTGGGCACGGCAAACACGGTGCGAGAAAAGAGCGGAGCTGGCTTCGGCTACTAAATTTAACATCGTTCATACAGTAACTGAAAACACCAAACCCACAATGCTGCAATACTGTTTTAAAAATAATTTTTCGCACCAGAACCACACTGTAGTTTGTCATAGTAGGGAATACGTGGGAGACAGAGCAACTAAAACCTTCTTGGTAGAGAACTTTCTGTGCCTCAGGACAGTAAACACATTAGGCACAAGGCATTGCTGAGATGTATTTATTACAAAATCATGCACTGGGCATTTAGGCTAAAATTTATTCATATCCTGTCTCACACCAAAGGACTTTGTATGGGAATATAAGAGAGAAATCCCTTGCACAGATGCATCACTAGGCATGAACGACATGCAAGAGGAATTGCTCAACAAACTCAGAAAAATGTCACCTGTTCAGCTTGTTTAGATTTCCAATGGGTGAAACAGAAGGACAGCCTCCTAATCCATCTTCCATTTTCCTGTTCCTTAAATATTTGTCAAGACTTCCAACATACAGTATTGAACAAGCACCTTAGAAGAGTGTTTAATTCTGTGGAAGAAAGTTTTCTTTTAAACAGGAATATTACCTACTCCTTCATCTCAGGGTCCACTGAAAAGTCTGCTTTAGCTTTCAGGAGGTTTTCTATTCAGCTATATATAAGAGAATAATCAATGTAAATTGCTTTTTTTTGTAAATAATAAGGTTACTATACTTACCTTGTCTGAAATGTTCAATTATGCATTTCTATGAATCTAGTAATTGGTAGTAACCTTTGCTCTCAGTTATCACTAGCAAACTTAAAATGTCCTTTTAGCTTCCTGGTTTTGTAGTGTTTGGGTTTTCATTCCATTTTGTATTTTAGTGGGAAGGATACTAATGTTGTTTAAAAGGGTAAAAAATAAACAGCTACATACTGGAGTTATAACAACAATACGCAATTTGTGTCCATTTTCAGGTTTTTATATTGCATGGATGAAAATTTGAGCTATGGAAAATAAGGCTGTCTGACATAATCAAACATATTCTCCCTTCTGCTTACCATAAACCATTTTTACCGTCAACTGGTCAAATAATTCAGTGCAGCTGTTTTACCCACTGCATTTTGATTCTTCAGTTATTCTGGATGTTTTGTATCATTACAACTATTAATAGAAGGACAAAATATGCTAAGACTGAACTTCTATATTTCTCTTTCTAGCTTTTTCTCCCAGACTATGGCATAATATGTAACTACATTCTGAAAAATTATCTGCAGAGAAGAAAGCGTGTTTATATTTTAGTCTAGTCCAAAAAGACAGAAGTGGTTAGAAATATATTAGATATACATTAGGTATATATTAGACTTCACTACAGTGAAATGCTTGTATATGAAAGGAAAATTACTCTTTGGTCACTAAACTGCCAAGTTATTGTTAAATCTTTATCCAGAATTCTCTTTTAGAAACATTCACATACTCAGTATACTTGGATGCAATTCATAAAATGTAACTGCACTTTTGTTTTATTTTTGGGCTTGCAAAGCAATCAGTATTCAAAAAAAAAGTCATCTCACTACTTAAAGGCATTCAGGGCAGAAATAGAGCACAAGACAATGAAACAAATGTTTCAGCATTTAAAACAATAAGGCTAGATTTTGTAATAAGCACCCAGCTTTTGACTTTGGCATTTCTCTCAAAAACAGAAGTGGAAAACTAGAAGCTTCCACTGCTTTTACATGGAACTGCTGATGACTTTGAAAACTGCCAGCTGCGTGACTGCATTGACTCAGAAGTAAATAGAACAACCTGATTACTGCGATAAGGTGAATTCAAGCAGCACACTTCCATCCTTGGGTTCAGCTGGAGCTTTTTTATTTGTTACACCACTTTGACTTCATGTCCCTTGGAGAACAGGCAAGTTATGTGCCTGCTGCAGCTCTCTGTTATTCTGAATGCACAAACAGATTCCAGGATTGCCCCCCTGCTCTTGTGAAGAGACAACTCAGGTGTTAATATTCTAACTCATGGTGTTCAAACTGTGATCCGTTCAGACTCAGTTGACCAACAGTGCAGATCAAACATCTCCTTGGCTTGACTAAGGAAAGCTGAGTACACATTAATGGCAATCATTTAGCTTGGAAAAGACCACCAAGATCATCAAGTCCAACCTTCAACTAAACACCACCTTGTCAACTAAACCATAGCACTGTCACGTATGGTTGTTTCTTGAACATTTCCAAGGATGGTGACTCCACCACCTCGCCGGACAGCCGATTCCAATGCTTAACCACCCTTTCAGTGAAGAAATTCTTCCTGATGTCCAACCTGAATCGCCCCTGGCACAGCTTGAGGCTGTATCCTCTCATCCTGTTGCTGGTTGGCTGGGAGAAGAGACCAACCCCCACCTGGCTACAGCCTCTTTTCAGGCAGTTGTAGAGAGTGATAAGGTCACCCCTGAGCCTCCTTTTTCCAGGCTAAACAACTCCAGCTCCCTCAGCTGCTCCTCACAGGACTCACTCTCTAGAACCTTCACCAACTCTGCTGCCGTTCACTGGAGTATCTCCTATGAGTTTTTTTCTACCTTATTTTCTCTTCCCTGTCCTGCTGGGAAGGGGAGTGATGGAGAGGCTTGGTGGGCTCCTAGTGTCCAGCCAAAGTCAACTCACCACAACTGGTCAGGTTTTAATGCTATGAGCTCCAACTCTGGCATCCCCCGATACGCTAGCCTAGAAAACTGGATTTCCCCAAAAGCTCTGCCTTCACAGCAAAATTAATGGTTTCAATGTATCTGGACATAATCCACAACACAAATTTTAAGTGAAGACAGATACAAGGTGAGTAATCTCACACACCCCTACAGTTACAGCTGGATGTAAGCTTTTTGATATTTAGAAAAATTTTCTGACTAGCCAATAACAGTACATTTAAGCATTTGCATATGTTTTAGCCTTTTATTTTTTTAAATACAACATAGTCAAAAGAATGGACAGCAAAGATGGACTCAGGTGCTGAGTCTGACATCATCAATAGCAAAATTTCTGCAAATGTTTGCTGAAAATTTTGAGGGTTCAGATTAGCAGTGGTTTACTTATTTCTAATCAATTTTTACATCAAAGTTCTAAAGAAGAGCAGTATTAAACCAAATCCTCTAAACATTTTGTTCAAAGAAATCTATATTTAGTGACAAATATTAGAATCTTCAGGACTTGGATTCGAAGGTGTAAAATGTACTGAATGCAATCTGAAGAGGAAATTCTAAAAATTACCAGTTCATATTTCATAGTATTAGCAAAAAACATGGCAATGAAATTGCATCCACTTTCTACTGGACTTTATAATCAATATTTAATTATTAATAAGACTTCAGGGATATATCTTAAACCAAGTAGATAAAATAGCAAGTGTTGAAATATCAGTGTATCTTAACTTTTTCAAAATATTAAAGTACAACTTCTATACATTGCTATTTCAAAGTACATACTTTTGCTGATGTGAATAAACACAGTGAGCTGGCATAGAATATTTTTGTTGCACTCAAGAATTCAGGATAGATAATTTTTTTATTTAACAGCTGAAAGTGCAGACATCATGGATAGCTGAGTCCATGTAGCTGTTAACCAATGATTCAGCTTCTATACAACAAGACTATAACAGGAAATGCCACCCGGTCTTTAATTATGTGGTTGAACACTATGACTGACCAACTAGTTCTTGTGCAGCAACCATAGCAGTAGAACTGTCGCAGAAAGCTGAATATCTGGTCTAAATAAATGAGCTTTTGGGATGAAGAAGCAGTCTTTTCAGTGAAGGCTTGACTTTTTTACTCAAGTATTCATACCAGTTCAATTCTTACTATTTACATTTCATCACATACCACACAGTTCCCCTTCACCCTTCTTTGTGGCAATAGCCCATCAGTACAGCTGTACTTAACTGAAGAAACTTGCTGATTTGGACACATCGATAGCATGCCTGTGTCTAGTTAAGTCAGCAGCAATATGGTAGCCTTGTTTGAGAACAGCAAAGCAGCACGAGTCTTGTGCAGGACAAAACCTCAGTTTTGCTTTATTTTGTTTATTATATTAAGGAAAAGTCTAGGACTAAGCACTAACAGCTGTTGCCTGTTCTTTCAAATTTGCTATAATCAAGCCCAGTGAAGTTCATCCATCTCACAAACTTCTCAATCAAGGATGAGTTAAGTTACAACAATAATCTAGCCAACATGTAAATAGTTGACTATATAAGCAATACAAGGCTTTAGTTTCCCCAACAGTCTTTCAAGTTACTTATTACATCTCTGAAATGGTGGCTTTAACTCATTGCTTGCAGGTGGTGTTTCAGATCGTTCGGAATCTGCAATAGAAAAAAAAGATTAAAGTTTACAGAATAACTTCAACCATAAGAATAAAAAGGTCACCTAAAATTTTTGGTGTCTCCCTCATGTCAAAATGCATATAAACTCCAGTACTTTTAATTTTGAATTAACAAGATAAACAAGCTACCTAAGAAATTTGCAGTATGATGCAAATCTATATCCCAAAACAAAGGGATTATAGATTTACATATGGAATGGTTTGCATCTCCTGCCTGATGTGTCTAGGACTTATTCTGTGCAAGTGAGAACAGAGAAAGCTCCATCTCAAAAGGGAGCTGCAAGGTGCTCACGCTGCCAATTGCTTTGGATAAACAGAGAAAAGCACACAAGTGGAAAAAAAGTAAAAGCACTACCTTCCGCAATCACTTAAAAGAATGAAAAGGACAAGGTCAAAACTGAATGAAGGTACACGTCTGGTTGAAACCACATTGTTAAGAGCATTAAAAGCAATCTCCTTTTACACTGAGATTCAGAACCAACCTCAATCAGAATAGCTATGACTGCAAACAAAGGCAATAGAAGAAAAGCAGCTGTCATGTTATTGAAAAATTTGAAAAAGAAAAGCAACTCAAAAATTAGATCTATATATGAATCTGTGCAGCACACTGACTTTTCAGCAGCCTTTACAGTGTACCCATAATTTTGTTTCTCTATTGCCTAAGTGGTGTAACCAAACCGATTTCATGATTACTCTGAAAAATCTTCAAGTTTTCCTTATATCTCAAATGTCTCATTAGAGGCACACACATTAAAGAAATCAACTATCACCAAATTAAAGAAATTGGGATTTTGAAATCCCAAATCCCTTAATTTTACTCACAGTAATGGGAAAGAAAAATGTCAGCACACAAGAAAGTTAAATAGAATCTGAAAACAAAGAAGAATATTCAAGGTTTTCTTTCATGCTGAGGAAGAGCACTTTTAGATTCCACGGCTGAATTGTTGGGTCACTGAGCGTCTCAAAGCAGCATCCTCTGCATGATCACAATTTGGATACTTAAAGTAACTTCAAAAGTGGCTTCTAAGGTTATGCATTCTTCTTCAGATCCAGACCAAGATCTGGCTTCATCCCCCAGTTTTATGGCATTTTTTCTTCTGAATAAAACCATACAACCTCTAGTTCTCTGTTTTCTTCCGATACTCACCTGGAGGAAGAGGTTTTGCACACCAAAAAAAAAAAATTACTGTATATACATTAATGGAAGACATAAAGATGAATTCAGACAGAGGTGAAGTGTCAGAGAAATTAAAATATCTGGCCTCTAAGACTTTCATACATTAATATATCAAGGTCAAGGGAATCATGATAATTCCTAGTGTGTACAAAAGGATTCCCTGATACAAATTTAAAAAAATTCTGGTGCATGCAATGGGAGGTCCAATAGCATTTCCAAACATTGCTATAGAAAACTGATATTGCCACCACGGTTACCAAAGCAAAAGGTCTTTGACAGAAGTAAGGGGAATTTTCCCACCCTTTAGCCTTTATATTTAAGTGTTTTCAAGTGATGTCTTTCATAGCTATTACTACTGTGCATGACAAAGTAAGGTTTGAAAGCATAGGTGAACATTGGAGAACTTTTTTCTCTTAAACTGTTCCAATTCCACTGTCTTCAACAATGTGCATATATTTATTTCGACAAATTTCTATAAATAGTGGTCTATTTCTTAAAGACAAGTAGCAATGACACTTGTGATGGAAGTTTTCAGAAAAATTTTAAGGGCAAAAGAATATTCATAACAAAAAGGCAACAAACATTTTACAGGCTGCTTAAATTTAGGTAGGATGGCTGTGTCTCTGCAGCATTTTACGGAAACACATCACAGAGAAGCCCCTAGATCAGAACACAGAAGCCCCTGGATTGGAACAGAGCCTACTGCAATTGTAGAGATGAAAAAAGTCCATGAAAGCACCTGCCTTCGCTGACTACAAACAGGAGCACTCCCTTCTTTAGCTGGTCATAGGGTATTGTAAACTAAGCATAATAATGCAATGTGTCTCACCATATTCAGAGAGCCACACAAATACTGAGGCTGCCCTCTGCTGTTACCTTGAGAGCCCAGCTCATTTAAAAAAAAACCCGTTCAATAACATTACCTTCGGAGTGCTCACTATTTTCTGATGTTTCCTCAACCTTTTTTTCCCATCCAGTACACTGCTTAAACCAGTCAGTCCCATAGCCATTGCTTATTAATTTGCTAAAATTTACTGCTTCACTTTTTCTCTGAGCAGGCCTGTAAATACAAATATATTAAAGGAAAACAAAAGCAAAAGTAAACAAAAATGGGGACTGGGGGCAAAATTTTATTTTGCACAGAAAAGGCCTTATAATATAATTTATTTCTAATTGTAACATTAATTTAAAAATATAATCATTTATAGCCTTATAATTTATTTATAAATAACAAAACATATATTCTACATGTAATCATCTAAGAAGAAAAACCAAAACCAACCAAACAAACAAAGCAGACAACTATGCCTGATATAGTACTGTGTAAATTTACATGAGAAGAGCCATCTCTTTCATTGGAATTTTACTTGTATAATACTTAGACAGTTTTGGTCTTAAAAACAAAAAGTGCAAAAGGGAAATCCCACAAAGAATATGCAAAAGTAAAAAAGGCTGACAGTGCTCATTCTGTGGTGCACAAAAGTGAAATTTTGTCACAAACTGTCTCTTAAATTCATTTGACAGTTTAATTACTTATTTGGCAGCATTAACATAGCTCTAAAACATACTAGGATTACTGATGACTGAGCAATAAATTTCTAAGACAAAGTATGCAGAAACAATTCAGCTGTACACACAGCTGATGATGTGATTACATCACATCACACATGACATAAAAATGTGCTTAAAACACCTCTTCCAGGTGTTCATTACAGTATTTTTGCTGTGTCTGACCTTATACAGGCTACAGTTTATGTCTTTCCCTAAAGTGTCAGTCCTACTTGTGTCTCTGTAACCTACACCTACAGAACTAACAATGCAGATTATCATTTTCACCTGTTCACTGGCATTAAGAAAAAACTCAGACAATGTAGAATACTATAAAAGTCTGCTACATGAAGACAAGCAACTCTATGCTTAGTTTTCCTAATGCAAACTTACATTAAATAACTTTCTTACATGAGTTAAAGTACTAGTATTTTAGCTGCTTTAGATGCTTTTAAATTTATTTTAGCATCACACATGATAGCAAGTTTAGCAGCAATAAAGATCTACAAGGTCCATACACATATCCACTAATTCCTGCAATTTCACAAGGAGCAATTTTACATGTACGCACGAATAGTTGCAGGCTTAGGTGTTTAATGGTTTTCATAAGTGTACTACTTACATGGGTGGGAAGGAAAGCTTATTTGCTCCACTAAATTCGTTGTTTGTAGAAACAGCTGGCATTCTGCTTGGATATTTAGGGCTTATAGGTGGGAGCTTTACCTGTGTTAGAGAAAGCTTAAAAAAAAGGAGTTATGAAAAAAATAACGAAGAAGATTATATGATAGCATAGCCTTCAAAAGTGAGGGCGATATTAAAGGCCTAAATGTGTTCACATTTAAATGTCTTTCTTGGCATTAAATGAGAGGCTAGTATAAACCGCAGGTATCAAAACATTCCCTACTGTTCAAGTAAACTAATTAATGACAAAAGTAGCAAGGAGACAGATCAGAATGTGGTTTTGGAGAGCACCTGCAATCCATTCAGGTGCTAGTTGTTACTTTGCTGGGCAAATTCAGCATTAAAAGCAGACTCCTGTGCCACTACACTCCAATGATTACAGCTGAGGGGGCTTTTTCCCTTTGACAAGCCTCTATTTAGCAGCCATCAATTTTCCCAGATAAAACAAACTACACTGGGCATGTTCTTGGTTTAAAGTGTTTTCTCCCTTTGTGAAGAGATGGCAACAATATACTCTAAAAATTACTACGTTTATTATAAATACGCATTTATTAATCTTGCATTCAAGAAACGTGAAATAGAATATGTATTGTGCCTGGCTGGTATATGAAGAACAATGGATATCTGCAGCCAGCATGGAAAGATAAAAGCCTCCAGATGAAATCCTGGCTCCTGTGTGATCAAGGACAAAATTCTAGATTACATTTCAAATCTCTCTTTGAGGTAAAATCCTGACCTCAGATGAGCAATCCTTTTGCTACAGCACATACATACCTAAGTACATATGCATATACACACAGACACTTCAGGCAAGTGCCTGAAAGAGAGAACTTTGGAGATGAAGGAGTAATCTTACTGGTGCTGCAGAGATATTGTCAAACGATGATGCAAACCCTGATGACATCTTCAACTGACCTTTCACCCATACAGGTCTCCCTTCTTCTTAAGGTCACAGCTTCTTCAGCCCAACCCAGTTGAGCCACAAGATGCACAGGCAAAAGGATCATAGAATCACAGAATAGTTTGGGGTGAAGGGTCCTAAAAGATCATCTAGTTCCAACTCCCCTGCCACGGGCAGGGACACCTTTTACTAGACCAGGTTGCTCAGAGCCCCATCCAGCCTGACCTTGAACAATTCCAGGGGTGGGACATCCACAACTTCACTGGGCAAACTGTTCCAGAGTCTCACCAGTCTCACAGTAAAGAATTTTTTTCCTAATATCTAATCTAAACCTACTCTCAGTTTGAATACATTCCCCCTTGTCCTGTCACTACATGCCCTTGTAAACAGTCTCTCTCCATCTTTCTTGCAGGGCCCCTTCGGGTACTGGAATGTCACAATTAGGTCACCCCAAAGCCTTCTCTTCTCCAGGCTGAACAATCCCAATTGTCTTAGCCTTTCCTCATAGCCTTTCCTCCATCCCTCTGATCATCTTGGTGGCTTCCTCTGGCCTCACTCCTGTAGGTCCATGTCCTCCCTGTGCTGGGGCTCCCAGAGCTGGATGCAGGACTGCAGGTGGGGTCTCACCAGAGCAGAGCAGAGGGGCAGAATCCCCTCCCTGGCCCTGCTGCCCACGCTGCTTTGGATGCAGCCCAGGACACGTTTGGCTCTCTGGGCTGGGAGTGCCCATGGCTGGGTCATGTCCAGCCTCTCCTCCACCAGCACCCCCAAGTCCTTCTCACAGGGCTGCTCTCCATCTGTTCATCCCCAGTCTGTGCTGATAACAGGCGCTGTCCCAACACAGGTGCAGGACTTTGGACTTCGTCTTATTAAGCCTTGTGAAATTCCCATGGGCTGCTTCTCCCTGGGCCAGAAGTCCATCACTTTGCCATGAGCACAAAGGCTAAATCCTTGATGCACTAACACTCTTTGCTGATTTGCTAAATTCCCAGAAGAATAAGACTTATTCCTGTGATTAAGGCATTAGGGAGGAACTATAGGATCCATCCTGAGGCATGGTGAACCATATAATGGTCCCCTGGATCTCCAGTCCTCCTCTACACAGCAATAAACACAAGGAACAGTGGTGATTTTAATACTTCAGAACAAAGCAGCATAAAGGCTTAAATCTCCAGAGCAAGGGCCCACTTGGGAACAGTGTTTTCCAAACTGAGCAGAAGAGGTACCCTTAGAGGTTAAATGGTTTTGCACTTGTTCCTAAGGGCGCACTTTGGGATTTAGCTCCACAATTGCATCATGCATCTCTCTTCTGAATAACTGTTTAGTCACACTGCACTGAAAAATATTTTCAATACATTCAGTCTCATACTACCAGAAATACTTGAGGTAGTTTGCTGCTGCAGTATCATCATGCAGTCAAATAAATAAATTGAATATTCCTTAGAAATTTGCCTGTGGTGTTTTGGAATACATTATTCTTACCTTTCAACATACAAGATGTATGGCAAAAAACTAAAACTGAGACTCTTTGGTAGGGCTAGTTCTATTCTTTCACTTGGAAGACTCTTTGGGAAGGTACTCTTAGAGCATGGTATATAAATTTCCCAAAAGACGATATACAAGAAGCACCATGTGACATTTCAAGATACATGATACACTTTTCAGTGTACAACAAAGATACTGTGAAGCACAGCCAAATGAGAGATGGTGGTGTGGAGGCAGAGCTAAACCTAGCAACACAGAATCGGCCTTCTCAGGAACCTAATCGTACAGAAAAAGACTTGGTAGTTTTAGAACCTTAGACAAAACTTCAGCTTCCAGGAGAATACTGTTAATTATATATGAGGGCCTCGGCATGTTTGGAATCTGAGCTAAATATATAACATATATTCACTTTGCATTTTGAGATAAATAAAGCACATGGAAGCTTTCAGACATGTGACTGAATGAAGCTGCGTCTCAACCAAACTCCACCAAAACTGAAACGGACCTCAGTCTCACTTTACCAGTCAGCACATGGACTTGAATTACTGTTATCAAAGTTGTTTCACTCTTAGAGCACTGAACATAAATGGTTCTTAAGTAAAGGAGTGAGGAACAGCACTTCCTCTATGTCCTAGTTCAATTCCTTTAGGCAGCACTGTAGCAAGTCAAGTTTTTATTTTCAGTGCCCTAAATCTATGATTGAAAAAAACAAAAGCTTGACCTACCAGCATCAGGCAAATTACAGTTTAAACACATGTTGCTTGTTTGCCTGTTGCCACAGATTAGGTAAACATTCCCGAGCCTATTCAGTAATGAGGTGTTCCCATTTACACAAGACATCATTCTGAATTTGCTCTAGTTACTCATCTCAGCAAAGGCTGAGGACTTCTTTTTCTAAAATGTCCAACATCTGCCCTTCCGTTCAAGCAGGGAGGTACTAGTGTTCAAGTACATCAAATGCCTTTCCAGGTATAGCCCAAAGGCCTACGGTAAGCATGGCAACTGAAATTACAGAGGGTATTTAAAAAACATAAGGCTTCAGCATCTAAATTGGGCAGGCGTAGGGAGGATAAAAGAGGGAGGATAGCAGAGAGGTTTCCAAGACAAAATACCAATGTCAGTACAGAAAGGTTTGTTCTGGACATAGCTTATGCTAAATTTACTTTGTTTTGGATACATCTTTCATTCCAAGACAGCTAGCACAGTATCTTTGGGAACTCCCTTGCATTTTAAACTGAATGAAACTCCTTTTTCAGAATAGTCTTCTGTTCTTATCTGCTTTCTTCCTCACCCAAGATTACTAAACAAGATGTCTCTTCACCAAGAGTGAATTGCAGGAGAAATAAAGCATAAGAAGATGGAAACTAACTACTGCTTTTCATTTATACTTAAGCATATGTACCATATAATGTGATGGGAAACTGCATTTCTGGTTCTTACGCTACACCTGCAGCACTTAAGAAAACATGGCTTTCTTCCTGTTCTCTAACTGGAATATAAACATTGATTCTGGAATACAGAAACTCACATGGATTACAGCTTCCTCCTCTAAGAAGCCTCTGGCCCAGACAGAGATGTTTTCACAAGCTCTACAAACAAAGCATTGTCACAGGGTGCCTCTCCATCCTACCTTCTTTTTCTCTGCGTTTTCTTTGTCCTCAGCATCCCGCTGCCAAACACTTTTTGTATCAAAATCAAAAGGCCCTCTTCCTGCCTCATAACTGTTACCGTGATGGTCATCAGCCTTAAACTCTCTGTGAACCATATAATCTGGCAGAGAGGAAACACAGCTCCTGTAGGCAAAGATTTAACGCGTGTTTGTACAAGGTATACAAATCCTGCACTTTAGTACAGAAGCATTCTGAAATGTTGACAGGTGAAGAGAGAGGCCAAGATGTGCTGGGCCTCAGCAGTCTTACCGTGGCTCCTCAATCGCTGCGGGATTGGCACAGTGTGAGTACCAGTCAGGTGCAGCATATGCTGCTGGAGGGGACTTGGTTACCACATGACTGTAGTGCTTCAGTAGGTCTGAAGAGAAAAAGACAAAAACCAGTACTTTTCTGACTTCTTATCTAGTTGCGAAAGCACTACCTTTGTTTTGAGATTGCTGTTTTGTCAGGAAGAAATGCTTGCTTGCTTCAGTAAACAGCATTTTTCTCCCAGGATAAACCAGAGAGTAAGAACCTTGCAGCATTCTGCTCCACTTGGACCTTGCTTGTCTTGCTCTAAATGCTTTGACATGTTTCTACTGCTCGGTTAATTCATATTTCTGGATTTGTTGCTCTGCTCTAAGCATGCACACAAGCCATCTGCACAAGTTCCTCAGGCTGCCCTCTTCAATAAAGGAAATCAGAAACCGACACATCCCCCTGGTACAAGAACAGAATATGTAACAAACTGAATGTCATCACAAAGTAATACTTTATAAACCTCTACCAAGTTTTTGTGATGAGTTTTTTTGCGAAATTATTTTCACCAGACTTCTACTTAAATAGCCCAAGCATAAACTGTAGAGACCTCACTCAAATGCAGCCAGACGGTCACCAGCTGCTTCAACCAAACACAGGGAAAGACTACGTTTTGCCAAAGGGTACCTACACACAATAGACTGCAAGGATGTCTTGACAAGGTGACCTCTTACATTACATTCTCATCTCCTCATTTCTTCCACAGGTTAATTTCAAAAGTCCAGAGGATTCCTCTGCAGCATTTACAAGCACTTCACACCGCACTCAAGCAAAGCCAAAGAAAACAAAAGAAAACCAAAGAAGCAAGACAGATGCTCACCAGGTTGGCCTCCTTGCTTTGCCAGCCTCACATAGGCTGAATCAGTCTCTCTGACCCACCTTCTGCGGCACCCGGACAGTGGCACTTCATGGGGAGCTTTTAAAAGGTCACTGAGACCCCGAATCTGGGATGCTGGGGGAACTGGGCTCTTCTCTGGTTGTTTCAGTGGCATGGGGTATTGCTGTCCTGCAATAATAGAAAAGCAAATATTTATGGTAAAAGTTAACTGCTAGCATCCCTTTTTCAGTCAACTTAACAAGTTGAGCCCACCTGGAACATGAATGAGGTGCTACATTTCATTTTGGAGACAAAAGACCAGGCTTGCTCATTCTGGGATGTAGCACAAGCAATTTCTAGAGAATCAGTTGCAAAACACTTTTGTTTCAGTTTTGAGACAGCATTCAAGTTTTCCTGTAAAGTGTTCTCATACAGAGGATCATGCCTCTTCATTCAGAAAACTATTTCCAAGGACACATCAAAAGTAGGGAGAGGCACATAAGACAGCAGAAAACACTTCGACCTTTGGTTTCGTTTCTTTAGCACACACTTACTAAAAGCAAAGACGGTAGCTGTCCACTGGTAGGTCTTTATTTGTAAAACAACTGAACGCGATCCCCAAATAAAAACGCAAAAAGCAGCGGCCTGTGGCAGCCATTCTGGCCTTAACGAGAGCCCTGTGTAAAAAAGCAACCTGCCACGTTTATCTCAATTTTGATGAAGGCCTTCTGTTCTCTTGGGAAAGATGCGTACAAGGGAAATTACTGCAGTCATAAACACCATGTGTGAATGTTTTCCTTTTACCTCCCAGAACGCTGGGAAGTAAAGGATATTGTTTGAGTGAATGACTGATACAGGACAGAAAAGTCTGCTCTCCCAGCTGTTTGGTGGTGTAGCTGTTTTGTCCTTCCTTCTGCACTTTCTTCAAACTTTCCGATAGTAGAAACATATAAATACTGGAGCGTGTGTAATAACGATGGATCCTGCTAGAAGAAGCAGCTGCCTCTGTTTCTTTTTTTCTAAGCTGCTGCAAAAAAAATTAATAAAAAACAACACCAAACACCCTACTTCTCCGTACATTACTTTCTCAACTTCTAGTGAGCAAAAGAAAATATAAACAAATCCTTGAAAATGGACGACAGATAAATAAGAAAAACCTGGTACACTGTCCCATAGAAGATGCACAGGCACTTACCGCAGCGACTGCAGCTGCAGCTGATGCCTTTCCGTCGGTGTAAGGGCACCACTTCCAGGCAGTAGCTCGCTGAGGAGCTCCTGGCACACACCCACGCGCTGGCTGTGCCCAAACTCAACCCGAAGAAACAACCCAAGGAGCTGCTTCTCCCCGGGGTTAGGGAGGCTGCCGCCTCCCGGGCGGGTCCCTCCCCCGGCGCTCTCCCGCTGACGATGCCCGGGGTCCCCGCTGCCGCCGCGGCTGCAGCTCAGAGACCGAAGGGCGATTCCCCGAGGGCTGACCCGCAACCCCCGAGAAACAGGCGGGACGGGCCCGACGGCGAGCCGCGGGCGGAGCCGGACCCCGCCGGGGGCGGAGCGGGACAGCCCGGCCCATGGTACCTCCCTTCCTCCGTCTTTCCTTTCTCCTGCGGGGCTTAGAGCTGTGCGCGGTGCTTGCCAGCGTCGGCAGCAGAAAGGGTTCAGAGCGGGGTGGGGGTGGCTGTCGGTGCTCCCGGCGGGCGCCTGGGTCGGGAAGCGGCGGGAGCCGTGCCGGGACGCCTCCTGCCCGAAGAGAGGAGGACGCCCTCCCACTGTGACCGCCCCCCCGGACCTTGCCGCTACTGGCAGGCTCCTTGCCAGCTGGAACCAGGACAAAATCCACCCTTTATTCCATGACATTTGCCATCTCTCATCTGATTCAGCAGTGGCCCCGTATTTTCCCTAATCTTCCTTTTGTTGCTGATGTACCTGCAGAAGCCGTTCTTGTTGTCCTTGATATCCCTTGCCAGACTCAATTCCAAGTGGACTTTGGCCTTCCTTGCTGCATCCCTGCAGACTCTGACAATGCTCCTATAATCCTCCCACGTGGCCTGTCCCTTTTTCCACATCCCATAAATTTCGTCTTCATAAATTTCAGATTTACTAAAAACTTGTATGAGCTCCATCCATGTTACAGGTGCCATACAATGGGGTTACCCCACCCTCCTCACACAAACGCAGCCCCACACAAACTGCTGCTGCTCAATGCTTTTTATTGGCTGACGAAGCTTGGGGGGCTAGGGGGAGTTGGGCACTTGGAGGTCTAAGTGGGACAGCTGCGAGTTCAAGTAGGATACTTGGGGATCCAGAGGTTCACTCCTCGTTGAGTCCCTTCTGATGGAGGAGAAAAAGGGAGTGTGAGCATGGGGCTGTTGTGGGGCAGCCATGGGGCGGCCCATGAGGCACCTGTGGGGAGGGGAAGGTCCCACCTTAGCTCCAATGTCGCGGCTCTTTGCCCGCAGCTTGTTGACCTGGGACTCAGCGATGTCAGCACGCTCCTCTGCCTCATCCAGTTCATGCTGCGCCTTGCGGAACTTGGCCAGGTTGGTGTTGGCCTGTTCCTCCTGAGGGGGTAGGGACATCAGTCAGGCTCCCACACAGCTCTGTCTGGCCTCCTGCCCCTCCATCTCCTCTCCATATATCTGACTTTCTTATTACTCCATCTGGCCCACTGTTGAACCACCNCTCTCCATCCCACCACCCACCCGCCCTCTTCACCCTCTGACACTCCACCCCTTGACCACGTGATCTCAAGGTCACCTGCTACTCCCCATATCCTCTCCCACACCCCCTCCCACATCCTAAACCGTGTCCTGTGGGGTGGTCCCACAGCTGCCCCCCAATGCTCACCGCCTCCTCTGCCTGTCGCTTGTAGGCCTTGACCTTCATTTGGAGCTTGTCCACTAGGTCCTGGAGCCGGACCATATTTTTACGGTCCTCCTCTGTCTGTAGGGTGAGACACATGTGGATCATGACCTGACCCTACCTGGGCCTTGAATCACCATCCAAGCTATGAGGGTCAGGAAGCAGTTAATGATGTTCTTGGGGAGTGGAGCCTCTCTAGGTCTATGGGTGGCCTCAGCTCTGGGAGCAGGAGGTGGGATAACTTCTTGCCCGTGATGAGGTCCCACCTGAGGTTCTGGATCATGCAAAGACCCCATGGATGCTGGGACACCAAGAAGTGGCCTGGGTGGCTCATGACCACTGGGCCAACCATGTTCTGGGTCCAGCTGCAGTACTGGACGCAGAGACAGTGAGTGGTCTAGCGTCTAGTCTAGACAGCCTGTGTCTCACTGTTCAGCAGGTCAGCCATGTTCTAGGTCATGTACAGCATGAGATATGAGGCCCTGTGGCCAAGGGGGAGTAGTTGACCTGGGCCAGCCCAGGAGCACCACCTGGTAGCTGAGCTCCTTGACACGACGCTCAGACTTGCGGAGACCCTTAATGCTCTCAGCGTTGCGCTTCTGCTCAGCCTCCAGTTCATTCTCCAGCTCCCGCACACGAGCTTCCAGCTTCTGCAGCTGCTTCTTGCCCCCTTTGAGGGCCAACTGCTCAGCCTCATCCAACCTCATCTGCAGGTCCTTGATGGTCTGCTCCATGTTCTTCTTCATCCGCTCCAGGTGGGCGCTGGTGTCCTGCTCCTTCTTCAGCTCCTCTGCCATCATGGCCGCCTGCCCGAGCAGAGAAGCAAGCAAAGAAGGAGGACCAAAGCATGCTCTCCATCACCCTCCAGTGGAAGGCATCCTAGATGTTGGTCCCCAGCATGGCACTCACATCAGTGATGGCTTTCTTGGCCTTCTCCTCTGCATTCCTGCACTCCTGGATGGCCTCTTCCACCTCTGTCTGCAGCTGGGAGATGTCGGCCTCCATCTTCTTCTTCTGGTTGATGAGGCTGGTGTTCTGGAGTTAGAGAAGAGGATCTCAGGAGGTGTCTGTTGAACTGCTGACCCATCCTTCTTCAATCCCCCCATACTTAATGCCCCCCTGCCAACTCTGCAGGCTTAAAGGATCTGGAGATCTTGGTAACTCAACCCATTAGAAGTCTACACCCATGGATGGAGGTGACCTCTCTCCCTGAAGGTATGTCTCACCTGTGAGTGGAGAAGTTGGACCCTCTCACTGGCCTCAATCAGCTCCTGCTCAGCCAACTTGCGGGCCCTCTCAGTCTGTTCCACCACTGCCTGCATCTCCTCCAGCTCTGATTGGAGGAGGTTGTTTCTCCTCTCCACGATGGCAATGTTCTCCTTCAGGTCTTCATTGGCTCTCACCACATCATCCAACTGCAGTTGGGTGTCCTGTTGGGATAAATAGGATGGACATCAGTCAGCAGCTCCAAGGGGCTAGGAATACCTCCTTAGAGGTGGGTGATCCCACCTTGAGGTGAGCCTGGGCTCCTTTCAGGTGGGACTGAGCTTCGGCAGCCACGCGGTTGGCATGGCTGAGCTGAATCTCCATCTCATTGAGGTCACCCTCCATCTTCTTCTTCAGCCTCAGGGCCTCATTGCGGCTCCGGGTCTCAGCATCCAGCGAGGTCTGCAGTGAGTCCACCACCCGCAGGTGGTTGCGCTTGGCCTGCTCCATTTCCTCATCCTTATCGGCCAGCTTGCGCTCATAGTCTGCCTTGACCTGGTTGAACTCCAGTTGGGCCCTCAGGATCTTTCCCTCCTCATGCTCCAGAGAGGCCTGGTGTGGACAGAAAGGAATTAGAGGGCCACAGAGAGAACCAGGACATCATGGGGACTCATGAGGTTGTGATTGGCTCACCTCAGCCTCCTCCAGTGCAGCTTGGAGCTCCAGTTTCTCAGCATCCAGCTGCTTCCGGACCTTCTCCAGTTCATGGATGGTCTTATGGCTGCCACCCAGCTGCTCCGTCAGGTCCGAGATCTCCTCTGCTCAGATGAGATCTCATCAGACTTGGTGGAAAGTGGTGGAGAACAAGGTGGGCAGGGGGAGTACCACAGTCTCACCTTGGAGGTTCTTGTTCTCCCTTTTGAAGGTCTCCAGGTGCTCAAGTGATTCCTCATAGGCGTTCTTCAGCTTGAAGAGCTCAGTGCTGAGGGACCTGGCCTCTTTCTGCGATGCCTCCAGCTCCATTTGTGACTCTTCAAACTTCTGCTTCCACTCAGACAAGATCTGGAGCAAATCAAGTGGTCACCCTCTGTTCCCATGTCTCCCATCTGCTCCTGTCTCACCACCGTGTCCTCTCACCTTGTCAAAGTTTCTCTGCTTTTTGTCCAATGCAGCAGCTGCTGCATTCGACCGCTCCACATCTGCCATCAAGTCCTCAATCTCATTCTGCAGCCGGTGCTTGGTCTTCTCCAGGGAGGAACACTTGGCATTGACCGCCTCCACTGCTTCCTCAGCCTCCTGCAGCCGCTGGGCCAGTTTCTTCCTGCCCCGGGGAGAAAACCTGGCTGTGGTGACCCGTGGACCAAGTGGGTCAACTCAAACCTTCTTCCATCCACTGGCTGGCTGAGGCTCTGCTCTGGATCTCTTCTACCATCTCCAGGTTCCTATACATTCTCCAGATCCTTCTGCAGTGGAAGAGTGTCCACTCTTCCCTGCCCCATAAAAGCTCCCTCCATGGGGAGATGACTCACTTGGCCTCCTCCAGCTCCTCAGTGCGCTGGATGGCATCTGTCTCATACTTGGTCCTCCACTGTGCCACTTCAGAGTTGGCCTTGGAGAGCGAGCGCTGGAGCTCAGCCTTGGCCTCTGTCTCCTCCTCATACTGCTCCCTCAGAAGGTCACAGTCATGCCGGGCCGACTGGAGGGCATGGGCCAGTGCATTCTTGGCCTGAGAGGGAGAGGCAAGGAGAAAGTGCGCTTGAGCTATGTGTAGGTCCTCAAATTCAGTAAGCACTGGTATTTCTCAGCCAAACCTTCTCTAGATCATCCCAGCCAAATTCACCACATCTAGAGCCAGAGACATCTAAAGATGGGTATCTCTAGTCTGGCCCAGTTTGACTTCCCCTGGTCCAGTGCCACCCAACAACCCATAGACCAACCAGCTGCTTCAGAACTGACCTGCTCAGCCCAACCTCGCAGCTGTTAGACCAGTGCAACCCAACTCAACCACTCTTAGATGCAACCACCCAACTGAACCAGCCTGAACTTGACTTCCATTTGGTGGTACCACAATGAGGGTGAAGGACACCTTGTCTTGTGGCCCTCCTGGAGACCCTCTCAGCCATGCCACAAACCTCACCTTCATCTCTTCCTCCAGCTGCCTCTTCAGGTCCTCCATCTGCTGGGTGTATGACTGCTTGCCTCTAGTTAATTGAGAAACAAGGGCCTCTTTTTCCTCCAGCTGGCGGGACAGCTCTCCTGCAGAGGTAGAGCAGGTTTTCTCAAGGGTGTGGCAGGGATTGAAGATGTGGGGCAGAGGATGAGGATGTGGGGTGAGGGGTATGGTGGGTCAGGGTTCCCACCATTCTCAGTCTGGAGCTTGGCCCGTTGGGTGCTGGTGTCGTTGAGGACTCGTTGTGTCTCCTCCAGCTTGGCCCGGTGTTCAGCTGCCTGGTCCTCCATGGTGCGAGAGATCTTCTCCATGCCCACCTTGAAGGAGGAAAGGATGGAGGGAAGGAATGAAACAGGAGAATGATGCCCATGGTGGAGACAAGATGTCCACCTTGGCCTCCTTCTACCTTGGCCTTTATTAGTTGCTCCATGTTGGAGCTGAGGTCATCCAGCTCCAGCTTGAGGTCGCTCTTCTCCTTTTCCAGCTTCTGCTTGACGCGCTGTAAGTTGTCAATCTGCTCACTGAGCTCAGCCACACTGTCGGCGTGCTTCTTGCGCAGCGCAGCAGCCGTGGCCTCATGCTGCAGCGTGGCCTCCTCCAGATCTCGCCGCATCTTCTGGAACTCTGCCTCCCGCTTCTTGTTGAGCTCGATCTGCACTGAAGTAACACCACCCGCCTCCTCCAGCCGCTCGCTGATCTCCTCCAGCTCCCGCGACAGGTCTGAGCGTAGCTTCTCCACCTTGGCTCTGCCTGTCCGCTCTGCCTCCAGCTCTTCCTCCAGCTCCTCAATACGGGCCTGTGCTCCAGGGATGGAGTTGCTGTCAGCAGACTTGGTTCCACCCGACTCCTCCACTCAACTCAACCAGTTGAGCTGGAGACTTTTCAACCCAACTCACCCCAACAAGCTGAAAACTCTTCAACTCATCTCAGACAGCTGTACAGTTGTCAACCAGACGGAAATTCCTAAACTCAGCCTAACCAGATAGAGTCTCTTCACCTCAACCCAACCAGCTGGAGGCTCTCCAGTCCAGCCCAAATAAGCAGAGAATAGATCCCTCACCTGCAGCTCTTTCAGCTTCTTCTGGAGCTGCAGAGCCAGAGCCTGCTCATCCTCAACCTTGCTGTTCTGCTGGTTGATCTCAAACTCTTTCCTGCAGATGAAAGCAGTTAGCAGTGAGGTCCCTGCCCTTGCTCCCTGACCAGTTTAGACTTGGGAAAGAGGTCCAGCCTTACTTCTTGAGCTTCTCCTCCAGCTGCTGCTTGTCATTCTCCAGGTCCATGATGTTCTCCTGGGTCAGCTTCAAATCACCTTCCAGCTTCCTTTTGGCCCGTTCCAGGTCCATCCGGACCTTCTTCTCCTGTTCCAGGGAGCCTTCAAGCTGTGTGGAAACATGGAAATAGGGGGAAACCTCAGTTTTTCATCATCTCTGTCCCAGTAAGCACCTCAGCTCTACCCATGGTGGGACCACACTCACGTCATCCACTTGCTGTTCCATCTTGAGTTTGGCCTTTGTCAGGGTGTTGACCTTGTCTTCCTCTGCCTGCAGGTCATCCAGCGCTTGCTGGTGAGATTCTTGCAGGGCCTTCTTTTCTTTTGTTAGCTTGGCAATGGTTTCATCCAGCCCAGCCATCTCCTCTGTGAGGTTCTTGACCTGCAGGAGGAGAAACACCAGGCTTCCAGCTTGGTACCAGAGGTGGGGCAAAGCTGGGTGACGTTGCTGTTGTCCTTGACCAATGAAGCCACTTCAGTGGTAGAGAACCCAAAGGATGTTGAATCTTCATGTAGCCCAGATCAACTAGCCTTGGATCTCCTCAACCCAACACAACCTGGTTGTGTTGACCCAAATCTCCACAGCTTAAGGTCAAGGTCTCTCCCCACCCTCACCTTGTTCTCAGTGGCATGTTTCTCCTTCTCCACCTTGGCCAGAGTCAGCTCTAGATCATCAATATCCTTTTTCAGCTCCGAACACTCATCCTCCAGCTTCCTCTTCTTAGCCGTCAGCTCTGCATTCATTTCTTCCTCATCCTCCAGTCGCTCTGTCAGCTCCTTCACCTTGGCCTCCAGCTGGATCTTGTTCTTGATCAGCTGGTCACAGCGCTCCTCAGCATCATTGAGGTTGTCCTGCTCCTGTATTGGGGTGGTAGGTGAAGTAGGGTGTCCCTGGAGGGGTGCTGGTCACCCCCCGACATGGTTTTGGGGGGCAGTCTTACAGCCTGAACTTGGAGCTGAAGGTCATTCTTCTCCTGCAGCATGGAGACCATCTTCTCCTCCAGCTCCTTCCGCCGGGCTTCCGACTTCTCCAGGGCCTCCTTCAGCCGCCCAAACTCTTCCTTCATGTTCTGCAACAGAGCCCAGGAGACCAGTAGCCACATCCAATCCCCTCCATCCATCAATCCCACCCAACCCATTTAGATCCCAAGCTGCCTGCCTCATCACCTCCTCCCACCTGCATCTCCTTCTCTGTCTCAGCACTCTTCAACAAGGGCTTGATCTTGAAGTAGAGCTTCATCCAAGGCCAATTCTTCACCCCCATGAAGGCCCTGATGTTCCACTGGATCACCAGCAATGAGTCCCTAGAACAGCAACACAGATGCCACCCAACACAAACGTGGTGACCCACCAGAGGTCCCTTCTCAAGGAGAAAGACCCTTCCCCTCTCACCGGCGCTCCAGGATCTTCTTGAACTCAATGCGCATGAGCTGCCCTCGGGCCTGAGCCTGGATGCGGGTGATGATGCGGGAGAGGCGCTCATCCCGCATCTCCTCCAGAAGTCCCAGCAGCCCAGCCTTGAAGAAGACCTGATGGAGGAAGGAGGCAAGTGAGAGGGTGGATTGTTGGGAAGGGTTGGTGGACAGATGGATGGGTTAATGGGTTGTTGCGGGGATGAAGCGATGGATGGTGGGATAGATAGGCAGGTGGACACATCAATGATGAGACCATGGGGTCCACATGACCCCATGAGTGGAAGGACCATGGAGAGACCATGTGCCCTCACCTTGGTGTGTCCAAATTTGTACTGGTTGTGGTCAATGTCAAGGGATCCCAGGAGCTTCTCAGCGCCCTTGCGGCTGTCAATGAACTGCCCCTCAGGGATGGCGGCAGGGTTCAGGATGCGGTACCTGGTGACCAGAGAGGACAGGAAAACCTTGAAATCAGCCCCAGTGGGGTTGTCCATCACCTCTCCATATCTCTATGCCTACCGCTGGCGGAAGTCTCCATAGAGGATGCGATTAGGGAAGCCCTTGCGGCAGATGCGGATGCCCTCCAGCACCCCATTGCAGCGGAGCTGGTGCATTACCAGAGGATTGTCCATCACACCTGGCAGTGGGTTAGAGGGGTGGTGTCAGCCACAAGCCACACCTACCACCCTTTTCCCTGCCCTCAGCCCTGCCCTTTGCTCACCTGGCTCCTTCCGCTCATTGGGGATGATGCAGCGGACAAAGTGAGGGTGGGTGGTCTTGAGGTTGGCCATCAGCTTGTTGAGGTTCTCCTGGTGAGGAGGAAGGTGGGAAGAAGCTGACCAACGAGAGAGCAAGAGAGGGTCTGGGGGGCTGAAGGAGTGATCCACCATTCAGGAGGTTGTCCTCCCACTGCCCCACACTGGGTCCACTATGTAGGTGCCTCACCCGATGCAAGGCTGAGACGGTCTGAAAGGAGGAACCTTTCTTCTTAGCTCCTTTCCCCTTCCCTCCATCACCACCTGGAGAGAAGAGGGGTGGGGTAACACAGGAAAGAGGGCGACTGGTGGGCAATGGTCTTCTCCATCAACTCATCCCTCTATCACCCAACCATCCATTCACCCACCGGCATCTGCCCCAGCGTAGTTGGAGAAGAGGTTGGCCAAGAGCTTCAGGGCTGATTTCTGGTAGAGCCCCACCACTGTCTCATTGAGGGGGTCCTTGTTCTTCTCCAGCCACCCAATGATGTTGTAGTCTACTGTGCCGGCATAGTGGACAAGGGAGAAATGGGCCTCTGGCTTCCCCTTGACATTGCGTGGCTTCCCAAAGTTGGCTGACTTGCCCAGGTGATTATCAAAGAGCTTGGCCTTGAAGGTCATGTCCGAGGCCTTGGGAAACATGCACTCCTCCTCCAGGATGGACATGATTCCCATGGGCTGGGAAGAAAAGACCTCAGTGGTGGTGGAGGACACCAAGTACAACCCAGCTGGCAAACTTTGAGCTCTCTGACAAGCTCCAACAGAAAGAGCCCTTCCCCAGCAGTCCGTTCAGCTCCCATGAGGCCCTGGGGGAGATGGTACCTTCTCAATGAGGTCAATGCAGGCCTGGAGGTCCATGCCAAAGTCAATGAACTCCCACTCGATCCCCTCCTTCTTGTATTCCTCCTGCTCCAGCACGAACATGTGGTGGTTGAAAAACTGCTGCAGCTTCTCATTGGTGAAGTTGATGCAGAGCTGCTCAAAGCTGTTGAACTGGGGAAGGAGAGAGGAGATGGCCAGTGGGGTTAACTGGATCAACTTAACACCCAACAGGGTCAACAGAATGCCCAATGAGATCGATAGGTGCACTTGAGCCCCAGCTGGGTCAACACAATGCCTAGTACTATCAATAAGGTCAACTCAACACCCAAGAAGGTCAACACAAGGCCCAAAGAGGCCAAGTTTCCACCAGAGGTCAACATGAAGCTTCAGAAGATCATCTCAACACCCAACTGGATCAACCCAACCCCCAAGAGGACAAACACCCTGCCACCGCCTCAGTCCTCACATCAAAGATCTCAAATCCAGCGATGTCCAGCACACCGATGAAGTACTGCCTTGGCTGCTTGGTGTCCAGAGAGTTGTTGATCCTCACCACCATCCAGTTGAACATCTTCTCATATACAGCCTTGGCTAAGGCCCCAATGGAGTAGTACACCTGCTGGACATTCTGCCCCTTGGTGACATATTCATTACCCACCTTCACCCGGGGGTGACACAACCCCTTGAGAAGGTCAGCTGAGTTCAGCCCCATCAAGTAGGCTGACTTGTCAGCATCTGCAGAGCATCAAGAAGAAGACATGCTGTCAGATTCCACCCAACCTGGTGACCCCAAGACCTATGTCATCCCGCACCCACTCACCTTCAGTACCATCTGGTTCTGCCTGCTCTTCCCGTTGCTTCTGCTTGAACTTCATGTTTCCAAAGTGCATGATGGCGCCCGTTAGCTTGTAGACACCAGCTTTCTCCTCAGCCGTGAAGCCCAGGACATCAAAAGCGCTCTGGGTGATAGGTGGAGGGGGATGGGAGAGGGCCTTGCCACCACCTGTGGTCATGGCTCTCTGCTGGCCACCATTTGTGTGTCTCTCTGCCCTTCCAGCTCGTCAAATTCTGCATCCATCTGAGGACTCATCCATCCAGGGCCTCACACATTATGGATTCACCCATCCATCATCCATCCATCTGAGACCTGCATCCATCCATTCACCCATCCATGGACACTTCTAGCCATGGATCTATCCATCCATCCATCCATCCATCCATCCATCCATCCGTCCGTCCATCCATCCATCCACTCATCCATCTATGGACTCATCCATCCATGGACTCATCCATTCACCATTAACTGCATCCATGCATCCATGGACCCATCCATCTGTTTGAGGACTCGTTCACCCATGGACTCATCTTGTCCACCTAAGGACTCCCCCACATGTTTTTATGTCCACCCACAACCTCCTCCACCCCCTGCTTCCTGTCCTACCTTCTGTCCCTCACCCCACATCATCCCACTCCACCAACCCACCATCTTTCACCCTTCCTATCCTCCACCTTTCATCCCTATGTTCCTCCTCCGCCCATCCATTTTCTACCATTTCAACCATCCACCTGGCACTTCACCTCCGATTCATCCAGGTGATGTCCACCTGCCCACTCCACCACTTACGTCGGTTGCCAACAGCTCTTCAGAGTCATCGATGGAGGCCACAGTCACCTCTCCTTGGGAGACATAACTGTAGTCATAGGGGTTGTTCGTGATGAGAAGCATCTCTGCTCCGTGGGCCCAGGATAGAGACAAAAACTGAGCATTTGCACTGGCTAAAGAGCCCCAAATCATCCTCAATTGCCCCAGGAAGGAGCAGAGAATTGGAGGAGAGGAAGTAGAAGACTCAAGGCCAAGCACCCTACTCACCCAGCAGCTCTGGCTTCTTGTTGGAGAGGATCTGGTAAAAGATGTGGTAGTTCCTCTCAGCCTTCAGCTGGAAAATGACGCGGGACTTCTCCAGGAGGTCTGAGGTGGGTATGGAGAGAAGGAAGATGGAGGCTGGGGTGAGGAGATGGACTGATATATGGAGAGATGGAGGTAGGATGAGGAGATGGAAAAGGAGGGGTATCTGGATGATGGGATGAGCAGATGGAGGGAAGAAGAGAGGAAAATGGAAGGTCAGATGGATAGTCCATGATCCATCAACCATGAAGACAGATGAAGGGATGGACATAGGTGGAGGGGAGGCAGGCAAGGAGGGAGGGACGTAGACACAAGGAGGTGGAGGGACAAAGAATTGGAGATGGAGGGTCAGGTGGATGGTGGGATGAGGAGATGGAGATGAAGAGGTGACTGGATGGAGGGAGGAAGGGGAGATATGTATGGATGAATGGAGTTCCTGAGTGGATGGATGAAGTTCATGGGTGAATGGATGAGTCCACAGATGGATGAGTCCTAGGATGGATGAATAAATCCATGGATAGATAAGTCCATGGATGGATGGATGATGGACTACAAGACATCCTCTCACTGGGCTCTCAACCCACTCACAGGTCTCAATGTCAGCTGACGCCAGCTTCCCTGTGGCCCCGAAATGGATCCGGATGAATTTCCCCTGGGAAAGCAGTGGCAGGAGGTGGAGGTGGCTGCCGTCTTGCAGCAGATCCCACACCATAGACCCTGTCCCACAAACTTCCCCATAGACCCTTCCTCATACAACCCACCCCCACGACTCACAAATCGGGATGAGTTGTCATTGCGGAGAGTCTTGGCATTGCCGAAGGCCTCCAAGGCAGGGTTGGCCTGGATGATCTGGTCCTCCAGGGTGCCCTGGTGGGGTGGAATAATGCTGGGTGTGGACACCACTGGGGGACACCCTCTGCCAAAGGTACGTGGACTGAGGCACTCACCTTGCTGCTATTGGTCACCTCCTTCTTGCGGTCACCAATGGCAGCAATGCTGGCAAAGTATTGGATGACCCTCTTTGTGTTGACTGTCTTCCCCGCCCCGGATTCTCCGCTGCGGGGGCAACAGTGAGATATTGCATAACATCCTCGTGGGTCCTTCCTCCCACCCCGCCACTGTGGGGCAGGGTTGGACAAAGCAGGGCCTTACGTGATGAGGATGGACTGGTTCTCTCGGTCTGCCGAGAAAAGAGAGGAGTCAAGTTGGATGAAGTTGGGAAACATGCTTAGCGTCTTGGTGTTGAGGCTGAGGTTCTCTGTCCTCCCAGGTGAGGACCAGGTCTAAGTCACAAGCCATTTTTTGGAGTGGGGTCTTATAGTTTGAGGTCCTCACAGGATGTCCTTACCTGTCAGCATGTTCTGGTAGGCATTGTCGGAGATGGAGAAGATGTGGGGTGGAGCTTCACTCCGCTTCTTTCCCCGGTAGGCAGCCACCACCTCGGCATTGTAGACGGGCAACCACTTGTAGGGGTTGACAGTCACGCAGAAGAGCCCTGAGTAGGTCTGGAGAAAGGAGCAGGTGGGTCAGAGCCAGGAGGTGCCACCCCACCAGGTGGGGACATCATATGTCTAGGTGGCCCAAGGGATGTGCTGACAGGATGTCCTGATTTTGGTTGTCCAAAGAGGGGCTAGAGAACGGACATCTTGGGTCCGGGCGGCCCACAACATCTAGAGATGGGACATCTCATGTGTCAGTGGCTCAAGGGGTCTGGGATGGGACATCTTGTGTCCCATCAAGGGGGCTACTGAAGTGACATCTTGAATCTGGGTGGCCAAAGGAGTCAGGGGATGCAACATCTCAGGTCTTGGTGGCTGAGGTGGTCTAGAAATGGGATATCTTGGGTCTGGGCGTCCCAAGGGAGCTGGAGAAGTGCCACGAGGTTCTAGGTGTCCCAAAGTCCGTGAAAAAGCCACACCAGGTTTTAGGTGGCCCGTAGACTCTCTGGAAGACCCATCTGGTTCTAGGTATTCCTAGAGCTTTAGGAAAGAGTCACTAGTTTCCATCCACCCCATAGGCTGTGGGGAAGGCCTAGTCTAATTCCCAGGTTCTCCAGGGGCTTGTGGGAAGGCTTACATAGATCAACCAAGAGGCGTAGCGCTCCTTGAGGTTGTAGAGGACAGCTGGTTCATGGAGGAAGGTCAGCATGGCCATGTCCTCGATTTTGTCGAATTTGGGGGGGTTCTGCTGGTGAATATCAGCTTCCTTCACCGTCACCGTCTGAGAGGAATGAGGAGACACGGGGGTGGGAGTTGGGAGGTGTCTCATGGGTTGGGGGGTGCCGTGTGGGGTAGGGGGTGCTCCGTTGGTGGGATTTCTTTCATGGGTTGGGAGGGGTCTCCTATGGGTTGGGGGGCACCCCCCAATGGTTGTGAGTCTTCAGTGGGTCAGGGCCCCCACCACCATCAGCCTGGTTTTCCCCTCCCCTGTTTGCTCCTCCCCCAAACCTTCAACTCCCCTCCCTCCTTTGAAACCTCCCCCATTAATTTCATCCCATTAACCCCTCCCTCCTTAACTCTTCACCCCCCTACTTCCCACCAACCCCTCACCCATGATGCCCAACCCCCCTTCTTTCCCCCACCAGACACCTCCTATGCTCCCACCCACCATCAACTCTTCCCATCCGTAACCCCTCCCTCCGTTACCCCCATTAATCCTTTGCCCCGTATGGCCCCTTGCCCCCCTCCCCTCACCCACTCCAATCCCCCAGATGCCCACCTCTCCCAGCTCAGTCTGGACGGTGACCTCCCCACCTTGGCGCCCCATCACCCGCCCCCGAACAAACTCCTCCCGGGGGTGGGGGACGAAGCACTCGCTGCGGGGGTCGAAGGGTCTGGTCTGAGCTGCCAGCCGCTCCCGCTCTCCTGGCCGCAGGAAGGAGGCGGCCGCCCCCAGCGCTGCCAGCACTGCGTCCGCCATCCTGCCCCACACAGACACGGACCCTGCATCACCTGGGGTCTCGCCCCTCGTTCCGTGGCCCCACACAACCCCACTGGCCAGAGCTCATTGCCGTGCATGGGCCCCTACAGCCATGCCCAGACTCCGATGGCTGTGGCAGACACTAGCCAGACACAGAGCTTCGTAGCTGTGCACAGCCCCATGCATGGGCCCCTATAGATGTGCAGGGAGCCCTATAGCCCCCTGCAGACCCAAAAAGTCATGCACTGCCCCATGCACAGACTCCTGTAGTGATTCAAGGACCCCCTGCAGGGACCCCTATAGCCATTCAAGTACCCCTAAGAGTGATGTACAGGTCCTCATAGCTATGTATGGACCCATGCACAGAATCCTATAGCCGTTCATGACCCTATGTATTGAGCCCCATACCAGTGCACAGACCCCCTATAGCTGTGGGCAGACCCCTATAGTCATGCAGGGACCCCAATACCCATGCATATCCCCATGTACAGACTCCTGTACTGTTGCAGGGACCTCCACAACCAGGGACCACCAACCCCTGGAGTGATGCATGGACCCCTGCAGCACAAAGACCCCTATAGCCATGCACAGACCCCCATAATGATTCAGGCATCCCTACAGTGATGGACAGAGACCCATAGCAGTGCAGGGACCCCTATAACAATGCAGGGAACCCTAGAGTCCTGCACAGCCCCTCATGCAGACCCCCACAGCAAAGTATGGACCCCCTGTATTGATGTGCAGACCCTATAGCAGCACATACATCCTATAGCAGCATAGCAGCACCCCCCCCAAAGCACCCATTCCCATGCTGCCCCACAGCATTACCCTCACCTGGAGTATGTGGATCTAGCAGGTAAGATGAAGGGAGCTGGAGGAACATGCGGACGGTGAGTCGGGCTGCACCCCATGTCCTGTATAGACCCTCTTTGCCCCACAGACCCCTTTATGGCCCGTAGATCACTTTGGCACATAAACCCCTTGTGCCACATAGACCCCATGTGCCACACAGACAATCAGTGTCCCCAAGATTGCTGTGCCCCCGTAGATCTCTGTCCCCCACAGTTCCCCTCAGTGCTTCTTAGGTCCTCTGTGCCTTGTAACCCCATGTGTACCCCACGGGTCCCCAGACCCCAGAGAACCCCCTATATGTCCCATAGACCCCCTGTGCCCCATATCCCTCCCAGATTCCTGTGCCCCATAGATCCCCATGTGCCCCATAACCCTCCTGTGCACCCCATAGCCCCCCATATACTCCCTCAGCTCTTCATATCCACATCCCACATTCCCACTGTGCCCCCCACCCTGTATCTCTCTGCCCCACGCCGACACCTATGCCAGCCCTGCAGCCCCCTGGCCTTTATAGACCATCCTGGGATGGGGAGGGGAGGAGCATTCCTGGGGAGGGGGTGGCTGATAAGGGAGAAGGAGGGGGGCAGCTCCCCCCGCTTCCCCAGCCACGAGGTGGCATCTCTCCAGTGACCCAGGCATCCAGGACCTGCATATTCACCCTACAGGATGATCTGTGGGACAGAGCTATAGAGGGGAGCAAGGGCTGTTCAGACCCCTTGTAGGGGTGGGATGTGGGGTGGTCCAGGGGGCCTGGATGCCTGGGTCTCTTGTGTAGGACGTGTCAGTGGAGCCGGGACGCCTAGATCCCTTGTGTGTGGGGGGAAACTAGGGAGCCCAGGCACCAAGGTCCCTTGTGTGTGTGGGTGATCTGTGGGGACCAGGATGCTTCGATGGGGTTTGTAATGATTCTGTGGGGCTCAGATGCCTGGGTTTCTTGTGTGTGTGGGATGTATGGAGCCCAGATGCCTGGGTTCCTTGTGCGTAGAGGGGATCTATGGGGCTAGGACTCCTGGGACCCTTGTGAAGGGGGTGCCTATGGGGCCTGGATGCCTGGGTCTCTGGCCAATGTCCTGTCAACCATGGGGTGGTGACAGCTCTACCCTGCCAGATCTATATTGGGACACAGCAGGGAGGGGGGGGAGAGATTGTTATCTCGTCCCCCCAGTGAGGCGCCGT
>VZTD01004314.1:170603-186438 GCA_013397725.1 Rhagologus leucostigma
CATAGAGAACATGGAGGGACCAGGGAGATATGGAGGAGGTAGAAGGACTAT
The DNA here is from genome assembly GCA_013397725.1 of Rhagologus leucostigma. Classification (NCBI taxonomy): domain Eukaryota; kingdom Metazoa; phylum Chordata; class Aves; order Passeriformes; genus Rhagologus; species Rhagologus leucostigma. Next base: position 170,655 of record VZTD01004314.1, read on the forward strand.
GGGAGATGGAGGAGACAGGGCTGGTGGGCCAAGAGGTGGTGGGGTGATGGATGGAAAGTCCAGAGCAATGGAGGGACATGGGACAGAGTGTCAGTAGGGCGTGGGGGGTTGTGGGACATGGTGTGCAGTGGGACGGAGCAGCTGGTGGCTAGGGGCACACTGAGGCCAGGACATAGGGACATCAGCACCTGCAGCAGGAGAAGGTGGAACCTCAGGAGCCAAGACATGCCCTAGGAGTCCACTCAGGCTCTGCCCCATATGTGGGGGTCCCAGATGCTGTCCCCCACCTCCTGGGGTCCCTCCCTCCCCACCCCCACATCTGCCTCCAGATTTGTCTCTCCCCCCACATGGATCTATGTTGGTGTGGAGCAAGTTGAGTTTGCAGAACACCATGGGGCAGATAGAGATACACTGTGGGGCAGCTCAAGGTTGAGGTGCAACCCATGCTTCACATCACATTGCATTATGGGTCTGGTTGCATCATGCTGTGGGGCACACTGGGTTGCGCACTGGTTGGTGATCTTGTGTGGGCTACAGACATTTTGTGGGTGCCATGCCATGGGGTAACCCCACCCTCCCCACACAAACCCAGCCCCACACAAAACTGCTGCTGCTCAATGCTTTTTATTGGCTGACCAAGGTTAGGGGACTGGGAGTAGGGGTGGGCCACTTGGAGGTCCAGGGGATATTGTTCAGGGGTCCAGAGCTTCACTCTTCATGGAATCCCTTCTGATGGAGAAGGAGAAAAAGGGAGTGTGAGCATGAGGAAGTTTTGGGGCAGCCATGGGGCAGGTGTAGGGCAGGGGAAGGTCCCACCTTAGCTCCAATGTCGCGGCTCTTTGCCCGCAGCTTGTTGACCTGGGACTCAGCGATGTCAGCACGCTCCTCTGCCTCATCCAGTTCATGCTGCGCCTTGCGGAACTTGGCCAGGTTGGTGTTGGCCTGTTCCTCCTGAGGGGGTAGGGACATCAGTCAGGCTCCCACACAGCTCTGTCTGGCCTCCTGCCACCCTGCCAGCTGTCCCTCCATCCAACATTCTTACTGATCCATTTGGCCCACCATGGACCCACATGTCCTTCCAGACATCCCATCTTCCAGCCACCCAACCATCTACTCAACTAACCATCCATCTAACATTCCATCCATCCATCCATCCATCCATCCATCCATCCATCCATCCCACCACCATCTTTCCATCCCACCACCTACCCACTTTCTCTTGACCTACTCTCCTCACCCTTGGACACCCCACCCCTTGACCACCCCAAGGTCCCCTGCTACTCTCCACATCCTTTGCCACACCTCAATCGTGCCCTGTCCCCTCCTGGTGGGTGGTCCCACAGATGACCCTCCAGTGCTCACCGCCTCCTCTGCCTGTCGCTTGTAGGCCTTGACCTTCATTTGGAGCTTGTCCACTAGGTCCTGGAGCCGGACCAGGTTCTTGCGGTCCTCTTCTGTCTGTGAGGTGAGACACATGTGGGTCAGGACCTGACCCTACCTGTGCTTTGGGTCACCACCAGAGCATTGAGGGCCAGGAGACAGTGATGTTCTTGGGTAGTGGAGCCTCTCTAGATCTGTGGGTGGCCTCAACTGTGGGGCAGAAAGTGGGGTGTCTCCCTGTGTGAAGGTATCTTCTTGCCCCTGAAGAGGTCCCACCTGAGGTTCAAGATCGTGCAAAGACCCCATGGATGCTGGGACACCTAGAGGTGGCCTGGGTGGCTCATGACCCAGACCGTGTTCTGGATCCCACTACAGTATCAGACATAGAGGCAGTGGGTGGTCGAGTTTACCTGTGTCTCTCTGTCCAGCAGGTCAGCCATGTTTCAAGTCACGTACAGCATGAGACATAAAGCCCTGGGGCCACAGGGAGAGTGGATGACCTCCAGCACCACCTCAGGCAACTCACCTGGTAGCTGAGCTCCTTGACACGACGCTCAGACTTGCGGAGACCCTTGACACTCTCGGCATGCCGCTTCTGCTCAGCCTCCAGTTCATTCTCCAGCTCCCGCACACGAGCTTCCAGCTTCTGCAGCTGCTTCTTGCCCCCTTTGAGGGCCAACTGCTCAGCCTCATCCAACCTCATCTGCAGGTCCTTGATGGTCTGCTCCATGTTCTTCTTCATCCGCTCCAGGTGGGCGCTGGTGTCCTGCTCCTTCTTCAGCTCCTCTGCCATCATGGCCGCCTGCCCGAGCAGAGAAGCAAGCAAAGAAGGAGGACCAAAGCATGCTCTCCATCACCCTCCAGTGGAAGGCATCCTAGATGTTGGTCCCCAGCATGGCACTCACATCAGTGATGGCTTTCTTGGCCTTCTCCTCTGCATTCCTGCACTCCTGGATGGCCTCTTCCACCTCTGTCTGCAGCTGGGAGATGTCGGCCTCCATCTTCTTCTTCTGGTTGATGAGGCTGGTGTTCTGGAGTTAGAGAAGAGGATCTCAGGAGGTGTCTGTTGAACTGCTGACCCTTCTTCAATCCCCCCATACTTAATGCCCCCCTGCCAACTCTGCAGGCTTAAAGGATCTGGAGGTCTTGGTAACTCAACCCATTAGAAGTCTACACCCATGGATGGAGGTGACCTCTCTCCCTGAAGGTATGTCTCACCTGTGAGTGGAGAAGTTGGACCCTCTCACTGGCCTCAATCAGCTCCTGCTCAGCCAACTTGCGGGCCCTCTCAGTCTGTTCCACCACCGCCCTCAGCTCCTCCAGCTCCGACTGGAGGAGGTTGTTTCTCCTCTCCACGATGGCAATGTTCTCCTTCAAGTCCTCATTGACCCGTACCATATCATCCAGCTGCAGTTGGGTGTCCTACGAGGTGGCATGGGGAAGAGGGTGAATGGGGATGGTGGGGAAGCAGCTAAAAGTCTACCTTTCTTCTACTGTGGGGTAGTGGAACCTACTACACCTCAACATTCTTATGGGATAGAAGTCTGATGGGTACCTTGAGGTAGCCCTGCAATGTCTTGACTTGCTTCTGGGCCTCAGCAGCCACGCGGTTGGCATGGCTGAGCTGAATCTCCATCTCATTGAGGTCACCCTCCATCTTCTTCTTCAGCCTCAGGGCCTCATTGCGGCTCCGGGTCTCAGCATCCAGCGAGGTCTGCAGTGAGTCCACCACCCGCAGGTGGTTGCGCTTGGCCTGCTCCATTTCCTCATCCTTCTCGGCCAGCTTGCGCTCATAGTCTGCCTTGACCTGGTTGAACTCCAGTTGGGCCCTCAGGATCTTTCCCTCCTCATGCTCCAGAGAGGCCTGGTGTGGACAGAAAGGAATTAGAGGGCCACAGAGAGAACCAGGACATCATGGGGACTCATGAGGTTGTGATTTGGCTCGCCGCAGCCTCCTCCAGTGCAGCTTGGAGCTCCAGTTTCTCAGCATCCAGCTGCTTCCGGACCTTCTCCAGTTCATGGATGGTCTTATGGCTGCCACCCAGCTGCTCCGTCAGGTCCGAGATCTCCTCTGCCCAGATGAAAACCCATTAGACTTGGTGGAAGGTAGTGGAAAACAACAAGGTGGGCAGGGAAGGACCACAGTCTCACCTTGGAGATTCTTGTTTTCCCTCTTTAAGGTCTCTAAGTGATCTAGTGACTCCTCATAGGCGTTTTTCAGCTTGAAGAGCTCAGTGCTGAGGGACCTGGCCTCTTTCTGCGATGCCTCCAGCTCCATTTGTGACTCTTCAAACTTCTGCTTCCACTCAGACAAGATCTATGGGGACACCACCTGTTCAGCTGCTGCCTTGCCCATGAAGAACCCTCTTTCCATCCTCCTCCTCCTTTCCCCAATACTCTCCTGGTAGGGACTTGAAGCTCTGCTAAAACCTGGCCCTTGAAAGTTGTTCACCTTTCTTCTAGACTTCTTCTCCTGCCTTTCTTTAATTCATGGGACCCATATCTCTCTACCTCCTTCCCACCCTTCTCCTTCCACCATTTCTTGGTCCTCCCACCTTGTCAAAGTTTCTCTGCTTTTTGTCCAATGCAGCAGCTGCTGCATTTGACCGCTCCAGGTCTGCCATGAGATCTTCAATCTCATTTTGCAGCCGGTGCTTGGTCTTCTCCAGGGAGGAACACTTGGCATTGACCGCCTCCACTGCTTCCTCAGCCTCCTGCAGCCGCTGGGCCAGCTTCTTCCTGCCCCGGGGAGAAAACCTGGCTGTGGTGACCCATGGACCAAGTGGGTCAACTCAAACCTTCTTCCATCCACTGGCTGGCTGAGGATCTCTTCTACCATCTCCAGGTTCCTATACATTCTCCAGATCCTTCTGCAGTGGAAGAGTGTCCACTCTTCCCTGCCCCATAAAAGCTCCCTCCATGGGGAGATGACTCACTTGGCCTCCTCCAGCTCCTCAGTGCGCTGGATGGCATCTGTCTCATACTTGGTCCTCCACTGTGCCACTTCAGAGTTGGCCTTGGAGAGCGAGCGCTGGAGCTCAGCCTTGGCCTCTGTCTCCTCCTCATACTGCTCCCTCAGAAGGTCACAGTCATGCCGGGCCGACTGGAGGGCATGGGCCAGTGCATTCTTGGCCTGGGAGGGGAGAGAGATATGAGGTGAGGAGAAGTTGGGTCCACATCAACTTGAGCCATCTTGGCATTCTCCAACTCCAACAACCTAGTTACCAACCAACCCAACCCAGCCCAGCCCAACCCAACCCAACACAACCCAGCACAACCTCCTTGTTTCCTAGGGTTGTAACCAACCCTACTGAACTTCTGAGGACCCTCAATTCATTTTCTCCTACTGTGAGGGTAGGCTCATGATGCACCTCTCAATCCTAAACCAACCTCATCCTTGACACTGGAGGTGTCTTTCAGCCCAACCCTCCCCCAAAAAAGCCCTACCTTGACTTCTTCCTCTAGCTGCCTCTTGAGGTCCTCCAGCTGTTGTGTGTAGGTGAGTTTCCCTCGCGTCATCTGGTTGATGAAGGCTTCCTTCTCTTCCAGCTGCCTGGAGAGCTCGCCTGTCGAGTGGAATGGTGGATAATCCCTTGCTGGACACATCCAAAGCCGCCCCACTGGGCAAGAGATAGGCAGTTGGGTTAGGGAAGAGCAAGCCCCTCACCATTTTCTGTCTGGAGCTTAGCTCGTTGAGTGGTGAGGTCATTGACCATGCGTTGAGCCTCTTCAGACTTGGTCCGGTGCTCATTCATCTGATCTTCCATGGTGCGGCACATCTTCTCCAGGTTGGCCTACAAGCAGGAAGGGCAGGAAGATGAAAGGGAACCTTGAGAGGGCAGTGGAAGTGTTGTCCCTTCATGGCTAGAGACCTTTTTCCTACCTTGGCCTTTATCAGCTGCTCCATGTTGGAGCCAACATCATCCAGCTCCAGCTTGAGCTCACTCTTCTCCTTCTCCAGCTTCTGCTTGACGCGCTGTAAGTTGTCAATCTGCTCACTCAGCTCGGCCACGCTGTCGGCGTGCTTCTTGCGCAGCGCAGCAGCCGTGGCCTCATGCTGCAGCGTGGCCTCCTCCAGATCCCGCCGCATCTTCTGGAACTCTGCCTCCCGCTTCTTGTTGAGCTCGATCTGCACCGATGTGGCACCACCCGCCTCCTCCAGCCGCTCACTGATCTCCTCCAGCTCCCGCGACAGGTCTGAGCGTAGCTTCTCCACCTTGGCTCTGCCTGTCCGCTCTGCCTCCAGCTCTTCCTCCAGCTCCTCAATACGGGCCTGTGCTCCAGAGATGAACATGTTTTCAGCAGACATGGTTTCAACCAACCCCTCCACTCAACTCAACCAATCAAGCTGGAGATTGATCTTTAAGTCAATTCAAGTCATCCCAACCAACCATAGACTCTTCAGCTCAACCCAGACAGCTGTAGACCCTGCACCTCAACCAGGCTTGATCTCATCCAGTTCTCGTCAACCCAGTCAAGATCTGAGTTCTCCAGATCAACCTGGCCTTATTTGAAGACACTCCACCTTCTCAAATTATCTTGAGATTCTTCAACTCGACTAGTCTTGAGGACATTCAACTCAACCAGTCCTAGAGCTAACTGGATCAGACAGCTCACCACAAACTTCTCTAAGGACATTGGAATGAACATGATTCAACCCAGATGGTCTGCTTAGCTCAGATGATTCTACCCAAGATGCTCCCCCTACCTTGAGTACCCCAATCCCATTGGTTTAGCTCAACCCCCACAACAGCCAACCTGCCCAGGAGTCCATGAGTCATTTCAAGGCAATAAATGACAGAGAGGTTCTGGGACGAGGGACATGCCATGGGCTTCTGACCTCAGGTGGGTGGCACACTGATTTAGGTCCTTCTCAAAAAGATGTGAAGAAGAAAATGGGGAGGACCAGTTCCTCCTTCTGGTTGACCCCCAAGCTGAAGCCCACCTCACCTGAAGCTCTTTGAGCTTCTTCTGGAGCTGGGCTGCAACTGCTTGCTCGTCCTCAATTCTGGCATTGAGGGCGTTGAGCTCAAAGTCTTTCCTGGGTGTGGGGAGAAACACCAGGCAGTCATTCTCCTGAGTGCTCAGCAGAGAGAGATGTTATAGGTAAAGGACAAGCAAGTGCGCAGGCCCCTACTTTTTCAGCCTCTCATCCAATTGCTGCTTGTCATTCTCCAGGTCCATGATGTTCTCCTGGGTCAGCTTCAAATCACCTTCCAGCTTCCTTTTGGCCCGTTCCAGGTCCATCCGGATCTTCTTCTCCTGCTCCAGTGAACTCTCCAGCTGCAAGTGAGGAAGGGACACACCTATCAGCCCCCACAAACGCACACCCCAGAAGGACCTCCACACCCCAAGGGACCAGCTATGTGCTTGTGGTGGGAGTGGCCTATACTCACGTCATCCACTTGCTGTTCCAGCTTGACTTTGGCCTTTGTCAGGGTGTTGACCTTGTCCTCCTCTGCCTGCAGGTCATCCAGCGCTTGCTGGTGAGATTCTTGCAGGGCCTTCTTCTCCTTCGTTAGCTTGACAATGATCTCATCCAGCCCGGCCATCTCCTCTGTGAGGTTCTTGACCTGCAGGAGGAGAAACACCAGGCCTCCAGCTTGGTAGCAGAGGTAGGACAGGAGACAGGAGGTTGTTCTTGCTCTTGGTAAGCTGGGTCTAAGTCAGGTGGTGCAGGAAAACACAACCAGCCTTGGGTCTTGGTGATGCCATCCAACCAGCCTTGGATCATCACAACCCAACCCAAGCAGTTTTGGGTCTTCATGACCCAACTCATCCAGCCTTGAATTTGGCAGCCCAAACAGCCTTGATTCTTGGCAACCCAGCCCAACCACCCTTGGGTCTTCACCAAACCTATTCCTTTTGGCTTGAGTCAGCTCAATTCCCCACAGTTTGATGTCAAGACCTCTCTCCACCCTCACCTTGTTCTCAGTGGCGTGTTTCTCCTTTTCCACCTTGGCCAATGACAATTCCAGGTCATCAATGTCCTTCTTCAGCTCTGAGCATTCATCCTCCAGCTTCCTCTTCTTTGCTGTCAACTCAGCGTTCATCTCCTCCTCATCCTCCATCCGCTCTGTCATCTCCTTCACCTTGGCCTCCAGCTGGATCTTGTTCTTGATCAGTTGGTCACAGCGCTCCTCAGCATCAGCCAGGTTGTCTTGCTCCTGGAAGGGGGAAGGTTGGCTTGAGGTGAATGAAAGAGGAGCACAGGGCCGGGACAGCTAGGTCACTCACAGCCTGCACTTGGAGCTGAAGGTCATTCTTCTCCTGCAGCATGGAGACCATCTTCTCCTCCAGCTCCTTCCGCCGGGCTTCCGACTTCTCCAGGGCCTCCTTCAGCCGCCCAAACTCTTCTTTCATGTTCTGTGGGACGCACAAAGGTGCCACATAAGTCTCATTTCTTCCTTTTTGTCCCCACATACCACTTCCTCTCTCCATCTTCACCTCCACCCACCTTCCCTTCCCATGGCCCTGTCCTACCTGCATCTCTTTCTCCGTCTCAGCGCTCTTCAACAAGGGCTTGATCTTGAAGTAGAGCTTCATCCAAGGCCAATTCTTCACCCCCATGAAGGCCCTGATGTTCCACTGGATCACCAGCAGCGAGTCCCTGGAGAAGGCACAGTAAGATGTGGGTCACCAGGGGCTTCCAGTCAACATGGACGCAACACCATCTCCATCTCACCACCCACCTGCGCTCTAGGATCTTCTTGAACTCCTGACGAGAAAGGAAACCACGGACTTGGGCCTGCAAGCGGGTCATGATCCGGGCCAGGCGTTCATCCCGCATCTCCTCCAGCAGCCCCAGCAGCCCAGCTTTGAAGAAGACCTTTGAGGAGAGATGAAGAAAAGTGCTGCTGGGATTTGGAGGTGTGATGGAGGGATAGGTGGTAGCAGGGATGGAGGGAGCTCAGATGGGCAGGTGGACAAGTATGTGGATGTACCATAAGAGTCCATCTGGTCCCACCACGAAAACCTTGTGGATGGTGGGACCACAGGAACAGAGACCAAGTGACCTCACCTTGGTGTGTCCAAACTTGTACTGGTTGTGGTCAATATCAAGGGATCCCAGGAGCTTCTCAGCGCCCTTGCGGCTGTCAATGAACTGCCCCTCAGGGATGGCGGCAGGGTTCAGGATGCGGTACCTGGTGACCAGAGAGGACAGGAAAACCTTGAAATCAGCCCCAGTGGGGTTGTCCACCCCATCCCACATTTTCTCCTCTGTGCCTACCGCTGGCGGAAGTCCCCATAGAGGATGCGGTTGGGGAAGCCCTTGCGGCAGATGCGGATGCCCTCCAGCACCCCATTGCAGCGGAGCTGGTGCATTACCAGGGGGTTGTTCATCACACCTGGTGGGTCATCAAGGCTGGTGAGTCAAGGCCTGCCCCACAGCACTGCTCCCCACCACCACCTTTGACCAGGGCCCAGCACTGTCCTCTGGATCAACCCTCAGGGACTGGCTCACCAGGAGACTTGGTCTCATTGGGGATGATGCAGCGGACGAAATGAGGGTGGGTAGACCGCAGGTTGGTCATCAACTTGTTGAGATTCTCCTGAAAGATGGAGGGGGAGATGATGAAAGCAATGAAGACACCCCCCCAGCCTGTCCCACCAAGGGTCACCCCTTGCCCTAGGACATATTTTCCATGCCCACACATCTTGGGGTCCACCAATAACCCTTGGACTCTCACCCGATGCAGGGCAGAGACAGTCTGAAAGGAGGAACCTTTCTTCTTAGCTCCTTTCCCCTTCTCCACGGCTGTTGGAGAAGAAAAAAAGGATGAGATAGGTCAGGGACAGGATGGGGAGAACCCCAGATGCTGAGGAAGAGGGTGCCCCTTACGTGCATCAGCCCCGGCGTAGTTGGCAAAGAGGTTGGCCAAGAGCTTCAGGGCTGATTTCTGGTAGAGCCCCACCACTGTCTCATTGAGGGGGTCCTTGTTCTTCTCCAGCCACCCAATGATGTTGTAGTCCACTGTGCCAGCGTAGTGGATAAGGGCAAAGTGGGCCTCTGGCTTCCCCTTGATGTTTCGTGGCTTCCCAAAGTTGGCTGACTTGCCCAGGTGATTATCAAAGAGCTTGGCCTTGAAGGTCATGTCTGTGGCCTTGGGAAACATGCACTCCTCCTCCAGGATGGACATGATTCCCATGGGCTGGGAAGAAAAGACCTTGTTGGCTACAGTGAACACCAAGTACAACCCAAATGGCAAACTTTGGCGTTCCTGCGAAACTGCAACTGAAAGGGCCCTTCCCCAACCTCATGAGGCCCTGGAGGAGGTGGTACCTTCTCAATGAGGTCAATGCAGGCCTGGAGGTCCATGCCAAAGTCAATGAACTCCCACTCGATCCCCTCCTTCTTGTATTCCTCCTGCTCCAGCACGAACATGTGGTGGTTGAAAAACTGCTGCAGCTTCTCATTGGTGAAATTGATGCAGAGCTGCTCAAAGCTGTTGAACTGGGGAAGGAAAGAGTAGATGGCCAATGGGGTCAACAGAACACCTAATATGTTCAGTGGGGTCAACCTGAGCCCCAACTGGGTCAACACAAATGAAAACAAGGTCGTCTGACCATCCAGTAGTGTTAACTCAACACCCAATGTGGTCAACACAACACAACCGGGGCTTACATCAAAGATCTCAAAGCCAGCAATGTCCAGCACACCAATGAAATACTGCCTTGGCTGCTTGGTCTCCAGCGAGTTGTTGATCCTGGTCACCATCCAGTTGAACATCTTCTCATACACAGCCTTGGCCAGGGCTCCGACGGCATAAATCACCTGGAGAGGGACATCCCACCAGTGAGAGGGGTCTCTTGGTGTCCTTCTTGCTGGAGATGGCACCATGTCACCCCAAAAGGAGGAGGTTTTGGGGATGTCCTACTCACCTGCTGGACATTCTGCCCCTTGGTGACATACTCATTGCCCACCTTGACCCGAGGGTGGCACAACCCCTTGAGAAGATCAGCCGAGTTAAGCCCCATTAGGTAAGCTGACTTGTCTGCCTCTGAGGATGAAGAAGAGAAAATATGAACCTGGAAGGATCATGGAGTTCACCCCAGTTTCCACCTCAACCTTGGTTGGACCCAACCTTCTGTGCCATCCGGTTCTGCCTGCTCTTCCCGTTGTTTCTGCTTGAACTTCATATTGCCGAAGTGCATGATGGCACCCGTCAGTTTATAGATGGAGTTCTTCTCCTCTGGGGTGAAGCCCAGGACATCAAAAGCACTCTGTGGGGCAAAAATGTGGTCAAGATCTTCTCCAGCCCACAGAGACACATACACACTGCCTGGTGGCCTCCCATCTCACATCCGTGGCTAGGAGCTCCTCTCCATCATCAATGGATGGAACTGTGGTCTCTCCTTGGGAGATGAAGGCATAGTCATAGGGGTTGTTGGTCACCAGCATCATGTCTGAAAGGAGAAAAAGGGGTTGGGACAGGAAGGTCCCAAAAGGGGTGCAGGGTCAGGTATTTGCAGGTGGGTTGGGAGCGTGGCTCACCCAGTAGCTCTGGCTTCTTATTGGAGAGGATCTGGTAGTAGATGTGGTAGTTTCTTTCAGCCTTCAGCTGGAAGATGACACGGGACTTCTCCAGGAGGTCTGGGGTGGGGAAGAGAAGATGGGTGGAGGTTGGGATGAGATAAAGGGTCATATGGATGAATGGAGGGAGGCTTGAGGATATGGGAGGGTAGATGGGTGATAGCATGAGGAGAAGGAAGGGCAGGTGGATGGAGATATGGATGGAGAGAGGGATGATTGACAACTAGATGTCCTCTCATGGACCCCTCAACCTACTCACAGGTCTCAATGTCAGCTGATGCCAACTTCCCAGTGGCCCCAAAATGGATCCGGATGAACTTCCCCTAGAAGAGTAGTAGAAGGAGGTGAAGGTGGCCACCTTCTCCCAGAATACCCCAACCCAGAGACCCTTCCCCATGGACTCCACCCCGTAGACTCTTCCTCACAGACTCCACCCCCAACACTCACAAATCGGGATGAGTTGTCATTCCGGACAGTTTTGGCATTGCCGAAGGCTTCCAAGGCAGGGTTGGCCTGGATTATCTGGTCCTCGAGGGTGCCCTGGTGGAGTGGAATTGTGTCAGGGGGGCTCTCACAGTAAGGGGCAGGGGATGTAGGTTGTGAGGTTGAGGTGGATGGATGGATGGATGGATGGATGGATGGATGGATGGATGGATGGATGGATGGATGGATGGATGGATGGATGGGAGGACACAGAGGTCCATGAAGGTTTGTGTGGGTGGTTGGGTTGATGGACAGGGATATGGGTTGATGCCATGTGTGGATGGAGGGATGGTTAGTTGGGTGGATGAGGATGGGACAGATGAATGGAAGGTTGGATAGATGGTTGGTTGGTTGGATTATTGGTTGGATTATTGGGTGTTTGGTTGGGTAATTGTTTGGGTGGTTGATTGTGTTATTGATTGGACAGACAGGCGGCAGAATGTTGGCCACTCCCCAGGGTGTCATCCCCCACCCAGTGCCTTTACCTTGCCCGGAGCTCCCGTCTCCTTCTTGCCACGGTCACCAATGGCAGCGATGACGGCAAAGTACTGGATGACCCTCTTGGTGTTCACTGTCTTCCCCGCCCCGGATTCTCCGCTGAAGCCAAGGAGAGCAATGGTTGGATATTGGTGCTATGGTGCTGGGCATGGGGACTCACAGGGGAGGGATGGATAATGGACCTCCACAGACAAGTCCAGATGGTGATAAAGGGTTGGCCATGCCAGTGGGCATGACTTCAAGGCAGAAGGGGAGGGACTGTGTGCCAGGTAGGAGGATCTTGGCTGTGAGCAGGACTAAGACAATATTGACAGGTGAGATCACTCACGTGATGAGGATGGACTGGTTCTCCCGATCTGGTGGGATGAGGAGAAGAAACATGAGGTTTTGAAGCCCACCTTGGCTCTGCCCCACATCTCCTGCTCCCCAAAAAAGGATCAGGGGATATGGGGTCCCTGTAGAAAGTCCCTACCTGTCAGCATGTTCTGGTAGGCATTGTCGGAGATGGAGAAGATGTGGGGTGGAGCTTCACTCCGCTTCTTTCCCCGGTAGGCAGCCACCACCTCGGCATTGTAGACGGGCAACCACTTGTAGGGGTTGACAGTCACGCAGAAGAGCCCTGAGTAGGTCTGGAGAAAGGAGCAGGTGGGTCAGAGTCAAGAGGTGCCACCCAACCAGGTGGTCCAAGGGGTCTGCAGAAGTGACCTCTTGTATATAGGTGATATCTTGGGTTTAGGTGACCCCTGTGGTCTGGAGATGGGACATCTTGGGTGTGGGGGTCCAAAGAGGTCTGAAGAGGGGACATCCCATTTCTGGGTGGCCCATGCGATCTGGAGAAGGGACATCTTGGTTTTGGGTGACCCAAGGGGTCTGGGATATCTTAGATCTGGGTGGCTCAAGAAGTGTGAAGAAGGATCATCCCAATTATGGGTGGACAATGAGATCTGGAGAAGGGATATCTTGGGTCTATGTTGCCCAAGGGGTCTGCAGAAGGGGTGTCTGAGTTCCGGATGGGGTCTGAAGAACCTCATGGGCTCCCAACTCACATAGATCATCCAAGAGGCGTAGCGGTCCTTCAGGTTGTAGAGGACGGCAGGCTCATGGAGGAAAGTCAGCATGGCCATGTCCTCAATCTTGTCGAACTTGGGGGGGTTCTGCTGCATGATCTGGTCCTCCTTGACTGTCACTGTCTGTTCAAAGTAAGGAGGACCCCATGGAGAAGGAACACAGGGCAAGGAGTTGCCCCAGTTGTTGCCTCCCATAGGGCTGGAAGCTGGGCATCTGGGTGTTCCACTAAGAGCCAGAGGAGGTCTAGGTGTCCCTTAAGTGACAGAAAATATGTTTTGGGCTCTGGGTGTCTCTGGGGTGATAGAGGATGTTGGATGGGGTCTAGCTGTCCAATGGGTTCTGGGAAAAGGTGGATCAGAGTCTAGATATTTCCTGGGTTCTAGAGAAGATGCTGTGGGATCTGAGCATCCAGTGGGTGCTGGAGAAGGCATGTTGGGGTCTAGATGTTTCTTGGATTCTAAAGAAGGTGAGTTGGGTTCTTTGTGCCCCATGTGGAACGGAGTTGCTATTTTGAGGTTCTGGTGTCCCGGGTGTGGCTGGGGTCCCCCCACCTTGCCATGTTCGGTCTCAGCAGTGATCTTGGAGCCCTCACGGCTGACAATGGTGGCCTTGACAAATTCCTCCTTCTCATCAGGGACGAAGATGTCCTTCTTCAGGTCGAAAGCGCGGGTCTGGGCAGCCAACCGTTCCTTCTCCGACTTGCGGAGATAGGGGGCGGCCTCCCCAAATTCGGCCATCTCCACATCAGGCATGGTGGCACTGGACAGGGCTGGGTAGGGTAGGAGAGATCAGACCCTCCAAGTGCTGCCAGGTCCTCCCAGTTGACCCCATTGCAGCTCTTTCCTTGGTGAACCCATCATTCCCTGTTCTTCTCCACATCTACCACTTCTTCCTGGTCAACCCAACTCCTTCATTCCTCCCCAGTGCTCCCAGTTCCTCTCCAACGCTCCCACTCCTCCCAGCTGGCCCATCCCAAGTCCATCCTCAGTGGTTCCATCATCTAGATTTCCCTCCCAGTGCTCCCAGTTTCTCTCCAGTACTCCCAGTCAGCCCCATCCAAAGTCCATCCTTGGTGATCTCCTCCCATTCTTCTCCAGTGCTCCCAGTTCCTTTCCAGTACTCCTAGTTCCTGCCAGTTGTCCTCATCTCCGTCCCAAGTTCCTCCTTGGAAGTCCCAGTGCCTTCTCCAGTGCTCCCTGTTCCTTGCAGTGCCTCACACTGCCTGCCCTTTACCCCACCCTAGCACCTCCCAGTATGCCCCAGTACTCCTGCATCCCTCCCAGTCCTTCCCAGTTCCCCCACAGACCCTCCCAGTACCATCCCAGACCCTCCTAGTCACCCCCAGTCTCTCCAGACACCCCTCAGTTCCTTCCACTACTCAGCCCCACCTCTCTCTGTGGTCTCCGAGTCAGGGGATGACAGTGCAGACTCAGGGCAGTTCTGGTCCTGGTCCGGGACACAACAACCCCCCCCCCTAGTATGGCCCAGTATGTCCCAGTATATCCCAATATGTCCAATTATATCCCAGCATCCCTGCCCACTCCCACCAGTACTTCTCCAATACACCACCACACAGTACTTCTCCAGTACACACACACACACACAGAGTACTGCTCAGTAAATCCCAGTATCCCCCTAGGATTTATCCAGTACCCTCCCCCCTCCCCCAGTATCATTCCAGTCCCTCCCAGTTACCACATAAACCCTCCCAGCATCATCCCAGTCCCACCCTGTTCCCCCACAGATGCTCCCAGTATCATCCCAGTCTCCCTCAAAGACCCTCCCAGTCCCTCCCAGTCCCTCCCAGTTCCCCTATAGACCCTCCCAGTATAATCCCAGTCCCTCCCAGTTCCCCCATAGACCCTCCCAGTTCTCCTATAGACCCTCCCAGTCCCTCCCAGTTCACCCATAGACCCTCCCAGTTCCCTCCCAGTTCCTCCCCGTTCTTTCCCAGTCCCTTTGAGTTGCCCCCAGTTCCCCCATAACCCCCTCCCAGACCCTCACAGTGCTCCAAGTGCCCCCTGCCCCACCTGCCCCTGGGTCTGCAGGCGCCGGCTGGGGGACCCCCCCTTATATCCCCCCCTCCCCCCTGCAGCTGCGTCACCAGGAGGAGGGGGGGCATGGACAGACGGGTGACCTCAAGGCCACCTTACTGCCCTATAGGGACATGGTGACCCCTATGGATCTACAGTACACTCCCCAGATCCACAGGGCCCTCCCTGTGCTCTGTAGTCCTATAGGACCTTCACCGCCCCATAGGGTCCAGTGACCCCTATGGACCTATAAAGTTTCACCAGCCCCATAGGACCCCCATATCTCACTCCCACAGGGACCCCATAGCTTCCCCTTACCTCACAGGACCTACTTGCAGCTCCATAGGACTCCCCCAGCCCCATAGGACACCGCTCCAGCTGTATAGGACATGCATGGAACCCTTCTCAGCCCCACAGGGTTCCCATTACTTCCCTTCCATAAGACCCCTTTAAGTGCCCACAGTCCCATAGAACCCACTGCCAGACACCCCTCCCCAGTCCCATGGTCCTATAGGATCCACTTCCAGCCCCATAGGACCTCTGTATATTTCCCTATAGGACCCTCATAGTTCCTCCCCTTACCACGGGCCACTCCCAGCCCTATAGGCCTTCTATACAACCCACTCCTAGCCTTCCTAGCCTCATAGAAGCCCCATAGGGCTCCCCCAGACCCACAGGACCCCCCAGACCCACAGGATACCCCCTTTCAGCTCCTATAGGGGCCCCCTCTAACCCCCCTTCTCCCCTGCCCCCCCCAGTTTATTATGGGATAGATGAGGCAAGCCAA
>VZTD01004314.1:186465-291074 GCA_013397725.1 Rhagologus leucostigma
CCAAAAGCCTCTCCAGGCCTCCTGGGTCCCCCCGGGGTGGGGGAGGGGACAGACAGACAAAGGACAGGTGTGACCCCCCCCTTCCCCCTCCAAGGGAACTCAGGCATCTCTGCCCCTCCTCTCATCCCTTTGTTCCCTCTCCCTCCCCCCACAATGGGATATTTTTGGGACACCCCCCCCACAACCCCTGACATCCGATCAGCTTGTGACGCCAGTGGGGCTGTGGGGCACCTTCACCTCATAACCATATATGGGGCTGGCCCTACAGGTCCCCCTTCCCCCCCTCGACCCCCATAGCTCACCTAAGAATAGCCAGGGGCACCCAGGCATCCAGGCCCCACCGATACCATTAGATGCCTTATAGAGGACCCAGGTGCCTGAATTTCACCTAATTTTCCCAATTTCCCCCAAAATTTCCTGATTTTTCCCTAAATTTCCTTGGTTTTCCCCTGATTTTCCCAAATGTGCCTTAATCTGCCACAAATTTCCTTGTTTTCCCCCTGCTTTCCCTATATTTCCATCAACTTGCCCTGACTTTCTTTGGTGTCCCCTAATTTCCCCAAATTTTCCTGATTTTTCCCCAAATGTCCTAATTTTTTCCTGCAATTTGCCACAAATTTCCTTGTTTTCCCCCTGCTTTCCCTATATTTCCATCAACTTGCCCTGACTTTCTTTGGTGTCCCCTAATTTCCCCAAATTTTCCTGATTTTTCCCCAAATGTCCTAATTTTTTCCTGCAATTTGCCACAAATTTCCTTGTTTTCCCCTTGATTTCCCCAAATTACTGACAAATTTTGTTTTCCCGAATTTCCCCCTACTTCCCTCATTTTGCTAATTTTCCCTCAATTTCCCCTAATTTCCCCTAATTTTCCTTTTACTGACCTTTTGCACATAAGTTTCCTCTTATTCTCCCTGAATTTTCCCTAATGTCCGTCAATTTGCCTCATTTCCCCCAAGTTTTTCTTTATTTTCCCTACACTTCCCTAAATTTCCATACATTTTTCCTGATTCCCCTAAGGTATCTCATTTTCCCCCAGTTTTTCTCCAAATTTTCCTCAGTTCCCACTAATTGTCCCAAAATTTCACCAACTTCTCCTAATTTTCCCTGAATATATCCCTAATTTCCCCTAATTGAAATTTATTTCCCCAATTTACCAAATTTTTCATATTTTCCTCCTCATTTTTATTACTTTCTCCAGATTTCCCCTAATTCCATCCTACTTTGCCCCAATCTCCCCTGATTTTCCCCCATTTCCCTGAATTTCCTCTTTATTTTCTCACAACTTCCACAATTTTCTCAATTCCACCCTAATTGCCACTGATTTTCCCCAACATTTTCACAACTTGTTTTCTCCAAATTTTACCTAATTTGCTCCAAGACTTTATTGGATATGGGGGGGAAACACAGCGACAAGGATGAGGAAAAAGCTCAGGTGCTTAGTGCCTCCTCAGCTTCAGTCTTTAATAGTAAGAGCACTTGTTCTCAGGGTACCCAGGACCCTGAACTGGAAGACTGGAATGGGAACAAGAACAAGGCCCCCATAAACCAAGGACTGTACCACTCAGGCATTTCCCTCCCAGGCTTTCCCTCCCCTGAAATGCGCTCCTGGTCCTGCAGAAGCTCCTCATCCTCCCAGGACAGGCGAGGTTGGCTACTGCCTCTCCCTTGGCTGAACAGCACTTGACTTGAACTTGGTTCTGACTGACAGAGCTGGAGCTTTCCTTGGCTTTAGTTTTGGCAATTTGGCCTTTTGTGTCTTTCCAGACAAAACTTCTCTGGGCTTCCAACCCCCTCCCACCTCCACCCACTCTCTAATGACAGGGCTTCCTTTCCTGGTGCTTCCTCAGTGCCAAGAGCATTCTCATCTATTCCATTTGACTATTTATGTTCCCTGACCATCACACTGAGCTGTTTCTGTGCTTCCCCATCTGCCATCCTGCTTTCCATATGTGCCAAGTGCTGCCAGCTGCCAGCAGAGCTCCCACTCGCCCCAGCCGTGCTCCCCTGCCCATTTGCATCCCTGGCACAATGGCCTTGCACTCAGTCCGGAGAAAATAAATGGGATCTATTGCCAGATAAAACCAACACAACACCTTCCCCTCTTCTTTGGCAGGATCCCTGTAGAATCTGACTTCATACAGGCAGGAACCGTGTCTCAGGTTCCATGGTGGCCCAGCACCTGGAGCCTGAGGTAGTTCAAAAACCCAGAGGGCTCCTTCTGAAAGGAGAAGTGGAAGTGAGTGGCCTTTTCCTCTCTGGTGTGTGACTGCTGACAGGGCAGTGCCACAGAGAGCAGACCACAGCAGCACATGGAAATACAGGCTGCTGAGACAGTCCTTTCTTTACGGTACTCCCTTGAGGAGGACCCAAGACATGGATGGAGAGGAAGGTACAACTAAAGCAACTCTAATTCCCACCACAGCACTCTCTTCCTCTATCAGGAAGTGTGAGACAACAGGAAAAGGAAGTGTGGCCATAAACAGGGCCTGTTCCAGCCGCACCAGCCTTTTGCCTGGCTATGACAGGAAACCAGAGGAGAATACATGCTGGAGGGAGGAGAGAAACCTCTGTGTCAAGACTTCTGCAGTGTGCCCTTCCTCACAACTCCAGAAAAGTCTGGGACCCCAGCGTGCTTCAAGCTTGGCAACGGCCTTTGTGCTGCCCTCATGGATGGAGTCCTGCACTTCATTCCCAAAAGAAGGGACGATGGATTTTATTGATACAAGAGTGAGTTAACAAAGTTCAGTAGCAGGCGTGACAGTGACTTAACAAGTCTCAAGGTTGGAGCGTCACTCAGCGCCTCTCTTAACTCGTTTTCTGCAGGCCAAGGAAAAGAGAGCAATAAAGGCATGGGAAGGCAGTTCCTGTAGAAAACAGCCATGGAAACCACAGGTGCGTAGCTTTTTCTTTTTAAAGCAGTCTCGAGGTGGGCTGCTGCGAGTTCAGAGGCACCCAACAGGTGCACAGCATTCTCATCCAGAGCATGTCTGCCCAGTCTGGTCTCACAGTTCCTGCTGCACTTGTGGCTCAGGCAGAGACACAAAGAGCAGGAAAAGCTGCTGCTGTTGCCAAGTGTTTCCTATCGACAGCAGTGCTCTCCTCTGCTTTCCTGCTTGTTCCCCTCCCTGAACACTGGTCCTACTCAATGCCCTGCCCCACTCTCTCCCTTTGCACCAGCCCTGAACTGCTCAGTCCTTTGGGGCACTCTCCAAAAACCCCTCCCTGTCCACCTGGGCTCAGAGCAGTTCTGCCCACAGCCAAATTTCTGCAAATGGCACCATGCAGAAGGTTGGGGCAGCAGGACTCTAAAGCTGATCAAAACCAAAAGACTCAAGTCTTCACACCAAGACAGTGCTTTGCTGAAACCTTCACAGGCCCGCTTCTGCCTCAACACTGCTCTCTGTCAGCTGTGTGCAACACCACAGACTGTGGGGACGCTGCTGTTGCCTGAATGGCCGCGGTGGCCACTGGGTGACCAGAGGGTGGCCATTCACAGCCCTGACCACGGGCTGTGAGTGAGATGCACTGTGTGCTCTGGCGTTATGCCAGCAGAAGCAGCCTTGACCTGAACAAACCCTGACATCTCCTGCTGTTGAAGGGGACAAACACAGAAGGAGACACAGGCCTGGCACACTGCTGCCTCCTCTGGAGGTATTCTCCACCAAGCTGCCCCACATGGTAAGCACCTGTGAGATACATGCCAAAGCTCTCCTTATGCTTGGAACTCAGTCTAAGACGGGGTCGTGCCCGCTCCCCTTTCTGTGGTCACAATGGCGCTACAGGGGCTGCAAGACATGGATATCCCCTACCCTAGAACATGCGCCTGGTCCTCCAGAAGCTCCTCAGCCTCCTGGGGCAGGTGATGTTGGCTACTTCCTCTCCTTCAGCTTCAGAGAACTGGCTTAGCCCTCCTGGGGGCGTTAAACCCCCACTTCCTCTGAAGCAGGGGACACTGGCACACCCCTGTCACCAGCTTTTTGCTCTTGGCTGGGCTCCTCTGATCACAGCAGGGGAAGTGCACCAAGGCAGAATACAGCCTTGGGGACCTCCTAAACACCACCCTCAGGTGCAAGCTGCAGAGAGACTCGTTGAAAGAGAACAGACAGACAAACAGCACCAGTGTCACTGTCATCAGATCCTTTGTTCTCCTGCAAGGCAGCAAGGAGGAAAAGCACCCTTAAGCCTGCAGTACCCATGCAGTTCAGCAGCACACTCAAGAGCAGCAGGATGCAGGTCTTGAACCTGGCATCCCTGGCTTGGATCAGCTTGGTCCTGCACAAGCTGGAGTCAGTTGTAGAGTCATCACCAAGTGCACCACATGTCACCTGGAAAGGCAGTGTTTGGCACCATTTTGTTAGGGACAAAGGGCTCTAGCTCCAGAGGAGGATAAAGAGCTGCAACAAAAGCTGTGGCCAGACCTCTTATGTGTGGGGATGGAGAAGAATTCTTTGAAAGTGGAAGGGACATAATGAACACCCATTGCTGCTGTCACCATCCCATTGGTACCTGTGCTGTTGCTGTTCTGCCCTTCATCTCAAGAGAAGGGTCAGCCTTGTGGCCTTACAGTTCAACAGCCAGCAAGGCTTGTGTTTCTCCTCTCCAGTGGCATTTCTGTACTCTGTTGAAGTTTGTCAATGACACCAAACTGAGTGCGGAAGTGGACCCTTTGGAAGGAGAGACGCCCTGCAGGAACACCTGGATAAGCTGGAAGAATGGGCTAGCAAGAACTTTATGAAGTGCAACCAGGACAAATGTAAGGTCTTGCACCTGGGAAAATATGATCCAGGAATGCAGCACAGGTTGGAATCTACCTGGATGGAGGGCAGCCATGTGGAAAGGGACCTGGGGGTCCTGGTGGACAAGCAGCTCAATACAGGTGAACAGTGCAGAGAAAGTCAACAGGATGCTGAGTTACATGAAAAACGACATCACCAGCAGAGGCAGAGGAGCCATTATCCCATTCTATACATCACTGCTCAGGCCACACCTGAAATACTGTTCAGTTTTGGTCCCCAGTATGTAAAACTGATGTGGATGGGCTGGAGAGGGTCCAGAGAAAGGGCCACTAAGATGACCCAGTGACTGGAAAGCCTGACATATGAAGAGAGGCTGGATTTGTTCAGTGGGAAGTAGGTTTGTTCACCCTTGAGAAAAAGAGGCTTACTGGAGACTTTATCGCCATGTTCTAGTATTTGAAGGGTGGCCACAGAGAAGATGGAGATTCTATATTTACAAGAATCCCATGGAAAGGATGACGGGTAATGGGTAAAAGTTACTCCTGAAGGGATTCTGTTTCACCGAAAGAGGAACATTTTTCCCAGTGAGAACAATCAGCCATTGGAATGATCTCGCCTGGGGAGCAGTGGATTCCCCAACACTGGATACTTTTAAGATCCAGCTGGGCAAGGTGCCTGAGCCATCTTGCTTAGACAATGCTTTTGACATGAAAGGTTGGATCGTCCAGCCTGGTATTCTCTGGTTCTATGATTCTATGATGTACCAGAAGCAGCTAAGGAGCAATTTGCTTCCACCTGGCAGGGATTCCTTTTGTTCACATTTTAATCAGTCTAACCATTGCTGTTTTGTCGAAAGAACTGGAAACATTCCCATTGCCACAGGAGGTCACTGTTGGGCAGCATATGTGTGCACGTGGCAGTGATAAGCACTATCATTCCACTTTTGAAAAGAAGCTGTTACCACCTTACAAAGGACTGGCAGGGACTGAACCCTTGACACAGGGAAGGAACATAAAATTGCATTGCCAATACCTATTCTTAAACCTATGCTTGCTGGTAAAGCAGTACCTTTAGGGGTAAAGCAGTACCTTTAGGTGTAGCGTGTAAGACCCCTGTACAGTGGTTTGCCACCAGGTTTTGCTGCACAGCCAATGCCACAACAGGTACAGTCAGGTAACTTTTAAAATAAATTGATAAAGAAATGTGGTCTTGGGTCTGGAGTTAAGTGGACTTTGCACTAACTCTGTTGACCTCAAAGTGGTGGTGTAGGAGAAAGATGAAGCAGGTTGTTTTTAAAAATGGTGTCACTAATTGGGGAAGAAATTTATGGGAGGCCATGCAATTCTTAATATCCTGACAGACAGCAATTGGTAGTCACTGTATAAAAGTTTTGAACAATCCTCTGTGCTGAAGCAACAGAAGCAGGACGGTTTAAACACCTCAGTGTGGCATCCAGGACATCGGGCAAGAATTCACCATGGTTGCTCTGAAAATGCTGGGTTACTTTGCAGTGCGTTTGAGGGAAAGGAATATAGGAAATGGAAGTGAAATTTATCATTACAGAGTGAATGCAGTCCAAGTCATAGGTCTTTCGCATTCCCAAGGAGCCATTGATGTCCTGGACATATGAGTGAAAGACACCATTTGTCCTGTTTGCTGTGGAAAGTGTCCATCTAGCATGTACAGTACCTATTCCTTGGAACTACATTAACACTCCCTGTGGTGGGGTGTTATCACCAGAGAGAATGTTGACGACATCTAGAAAGTCAGTATCTTTCATATATCAAACAACCCTGACCCTTCCCTTGGGAATTCTCAGATACTGTTAGAGAAATGTTGATGCACAATGCAATAATCAAGCACACCTGTGGATGATGGTATAATCAAGCACACCTATTCCATGACATAGAGTAAGACGCCCAGTATATTCAAAACCCACTAGTGAGGTAGCAAAAATCAGATGTCCACCTGACTGCCCATATCTTACATTTGTTTAGAGATCTCTCCGAGGATGAGAAGAGCCTGGACTTGGGTGGAAAAATTAATACATTATAAAGGACCCCCCAAAACAATCACAACACTACTGAAGCTCCTGCTCTTCTGTGTTAAGTTTTTCCTCTTGCACAGTTGAACACATGTGAAATAACAGATAACACAACAAGGGATGGGGATGCCTGCTGGGAAACAACCAATAGAATTCATGGTAAGTCTGTGAGCCAACTAGCCATCAAGGTCATGTGCCACAGGATGCAGTATGAAATTTGAAATTTCCCTGATTCCCATTCCCACTACTACAGCAGTGATAGTTACTCAAGGATTTCCAAAGAGATTTGCAGTTTTTACCTCTGAAGTTTTTGGATGTTCCATTCGGGTATGATGGGACAACATTAGCTCAAGTATAATCCCATTGCTCATAATGGATAATACTTACATGTGAACAATGGTGCTGTCCCACCAGAACATAGGCAAAGTTAGGAATCTTTCTGGAAGATTAGGAACAGTTGGATTGGACACAAGAGCATTGGACTCTTATCAGTTCAGAAATCACTAATAATTAAGTGTCCAGTCTATTAAGCAGGCAAGCTATAATTGATCAGACCCTGGATAAAATAAATGGAAAGGATGCAACTATCAGCACCTTGATAATTAGCCTAAACCCTTGGAGAAAACTCCAGAAGATTTTCAAGGAAATGTATGCAGGTGTTCACAAATCTGTTTCAAATTTCAGCAGTGCCACTGCTTGTGTTGTCAATCAAACCTTTATTATAAATGAATGTGAACTGCAAGCCCATTGGATCCATAGTGGGAATCTTGTGAGGTTGGGGACCCTGTTATTTGGATTGATGCCAGTATCTCCATTTTTCAAAGCTTAGGAGTAGCAAGCAAAAGTAGTCTGTTGGGTGGATCTGTTTAGCACCACACCATAAGTAGGGAAAGTGAAAATGAACCCGTTTACACACCCCATTGCCTGTTATTGTAGCCAGTAGAATGTGACTGACAGTTCAAGGGGCCAAATAGATGGATAACAAAGGTAACCTAATCTATACTCATGGATGTAAAATGGGGAAAGCACGAACAGTACTGCACTGAACATTTAGAACTACAAGGCCCTTGTACAAATAATATGGCCTCAGGTAACTGCTGTTTAAGCTAAGTGTGTGATCAGTGCCTGGTTTTACTGAAGTAAAAATTGGCTTGTATATGCATTTGGTTTGCTTTGTGATGTTTTATGTAATGACAGGATGACTATAGAAATTAAAAATCTAATTCAATACTGTCTTATAACTTGGACAGGACCCTTAGGAACATTATGGGACATGGTACATTCTCAAACTGAAGAACTGAAAATTTCAATCAACAAGTGTAAGAAAACAATTGCTTATCAAAAGCAAATTACTGTTTCTATCAGGCATGATACTGACCAGACTGTCAAGACTGTACCAGGAATTGAACAAACTGCTAAATATCATTGGTATGAGATTTTTTTATGTGTTATGCACCATCTGCAACTGTCATATTGCATCTTAGGTTGAAACTCGGGATCACTGTATTGTTTTTCTGTATTTTATTTGTTTTATGCATTCAGATTTAGTGCTAACATCATGCTGAAAGCATGTTATCTAATAATAAACTGTGATGCTACACTTTCCCATGGAAGTGCTCAAAGCTTTCCCCTACCCTCACCCAGCGTGAGGCAGGAAGAGTAACAGTACTTCACCCACTGGAGCGTGGGACTTACCAGACTTTTTGCCTATACTAAGTGGTGAAGTGTGGGTGATTACTTGACTCCTGCCCAGGTTTTGGCCTAACACACAGCTCATGCTAAAGCTTGATGTATGGCAGTAGCAGTACAACTAAGCTAAAGTGAGAGCAACACGTACACTGGCTGAGAGAGTGAATTTGTAAGTTATTGCCGCTGTCAGCTAATGAATTTGTGAATTAGTGAAAGTATAAAGTAGGGAGTTATCAACTAGACTAGTCTGCTGAGAGAGGACTGGGCCCTTGTTTGATTTTTTACCTAATGAGGTAATGAAATACAGATTGGCACACAAGAGAGCATTGTCCTTTAAATTTGAGAGATCCAAATGAACTCTGGCATGCATGTCATCCAAAGTCTGCTACGTGACTTTGTCGGCAGTCATCTGACTGTTTGTTCCTTTAGCAAGGGATAGGTTTTCATTCAGTTGCTTTCTGTCCCCTAAGTATTGCTTAGCTATAATACAACAGAAATATTTGTGGGGAGCTGATACCTGTAATAGTACTGTGAAAATTGTCATTGTATGTTGACAACAAAAGAAAACTTATTTCTAGTTTTGTCAAGCTCTGATGACAAGCTATGGTTTGTTTTCTTCTTTCTATACTCCCATAAAATTAAAGATAGCAATTTATTGGTGCAGGGAGAAAAGAGAAAAGATGAGAGGAATGGAAGAGCTTTGCATTTCTTAGCTTCATTTCCTATTTTTGTGCTGGGCGGCTCACTGAGATATCAGCTTTCACAGAACAAAAAAATTCCTTCCTCTGAGAGACTGGAGTCATGCCATCGTACTGCTTCTTGCTTGACAAGTGTATATTAACTTGAATGGTTTGTTTCATCTGCTCCTTATGGTGCTTTTGTATTAACACCAAGCAATGATTAAGAAAGGTCTCTTTTCTTTTTTATTCCAACTTTAGAAGTCACGAACACAGACACATTGTATGGTAATAAGGTATATAATTTTTACACGGTTTTTTTCCTACAAAAATAATTAGAGAGTTAGTCATATGCTAAACAACATACTTTATTTCAGTAGAAACACTACAGAAAAGCATAGTCAAACTCTTCGTTTTCCATACATGTATCTCTTCTTTTTCTGCGACAGCCTAAGCCATTCAAAATTAATGTTTCTCATTTTTAAAAAACTGTAACTTTTTTACAGTTAGGTGAATGAAAGCATATTAGTTTTCTGTACAGCATAGTTTTCCTGAGAGAAATTATGTATCTTATCAAATTATTTGCAACAAGCTTTTTTTCCCCAAGAATTAATTTTACAGTATCATTGGGGTTTATGCCAGGAAGTGATTGCTCCTGAGCCAGCTACTCACATTGCAAAAATTGTGCTCAGACACTTTTTTCAGATCATCCTGGACAAGTCAGAAATGCTGACAGGACAGGAGGGCTGTGGCTGGTCTTTATTCAAAGAAAAGTTTTTAAAAGGTTATAAACACGTTGCCTTCACAGAGTCAAGGCCTACCCCAGCCCCTTGAAAAAGAAATTAAGGGTGGGACAGGGCAGCAGCCTGGTCAGGACAAGAAGAACAACAACAAGCTGTGCTAAGAAATGCACGTGAAATGGAAAACACAGGAAAAAAGGTGATGTATTCCATTCATCACCCCAAGTAGTATTTTTCCTATATTGCAAACTGAAACTGTAGTCAAGGAGTAGGAAAAGTGGGAAAGAAGGGGTGGTTCTTGCTCTGGTGGAAACCATTTTCCATGGGAACTCACCATAACAAGGGTACTGGAGTTGGCAGAGACAAGGCCATGGCCACAGCAGCACGAGAGTGACAGCATGAAAGCAACGGTGTGAGAGCAACAGCCTGAGGAAGGCAAGGGGAGCTGCTGCTGGGGCAGCTGAGTGAAGGCTTGCACAGCTCTGAGAAAAGGCCATGGATCTGCAGATAGGAGCCACAGCAATACCGCTCGCTCGGACATTGCCAGCCTGTGGTGAAGCAGCGACAGGCTCTTTCAGAGAGCTGGGTTGATTTATAACCCCAAATCTGATTTAAAACTCCAGAGATACAGCTCTTTCTCCTACTATTCAGCCATCAGGTTGTTTCTCAGCTACAACTACGTCATGCTATCCACACGTTTCTTTTCTCCAAGGACACACCTGGGCAGCAGGAAGCTCACCTTGAACAGTGTTGGTGATCAGGGATTAGGCAATGCTCAGCTGTGATGGAGCAGAGCGGGAGGACTGAACTGCTGGGAACCCTCCATAGTGACCCCTTTTTTTCAAGACAACTTTGTTGAATAGTGTGGATGTTGAAATAAAGCTGACTCAGAGCAGGGGCAGCTTTTCCTGGGTGAGCTCCCTGGCAGCAGGTGCTTGTAAGAAGGTTTTCACCCACAGCTTTTTATCTGTAAAGAAATTGCAGATGGCACCTGGAACAAGATGATGCTCGTCAGTATTCGGATAGTACCTCAACTACACTTTTTGTGATGCAAGATTAGTCATTTTCTGCTTAAATTTTTTCCTTGTAAATGAAGATTCTAAATCACTCCTTTGTTTCAGCTGCTGCAGATTTTAACTGGTACAGCATGAAATAATCTGGGAGAGGTCTACTGTTTTTTTGGTTAAAAGACTCAGGCAGAAAAACCTGAGTCATAGCAAAATTATCAGGTATAAGGATATGTTTATTTTTGGCTTGCACAAGAGCAAGAACTCAACTTTCTCTTCAGCTTTAAAATCTATGCCTTCTGTTCAATACACAAAGTTTCTGTATATTATCATTTTACTATTTCTTCTGTGCAAGTTAGTTCAATAAAAAATAAACTACCTTCTCCTAGTTGTCAAGAAGTTTTCATTTTTTTTACTAGCACCCAACTACCAGATTCCCCAGGAATTCATTTTGGGTTGCATCTACAAAACACGTACAATCTTTACTTGCCACTCCTAAAAGCTTGGGGAAAATGGACGTAAATCCAAAATTTCTCGAGATTATCTCAAAGGAAACTAGAAATTTGGAAGACTTAGAGGGCTTGCTTGAGGCTGCTGTTGCCCACCTTTGTTTTGGGTGAAACTGAGCCTGCCCACACTGAAAGATCTGGACCATGAGATTCTCTCCAGGAAACACATTTATAAAAACTTTAATGATAACTGCTGTCAGAGTTCTGAAATATTTGTAATGAATCATTCAGTGCTACATATCAGCCTCCTCTTCTCCCACTGAGTCATAATTTTCAGTAGGAGTAAGCATGGGCAAAATGAAATTTTATGATCCCCTTTTGCCTTTCTCTGACGACTGGTCTACTGAACATGAGAGTTAATTAAAAAGCTGCTAGCAGGAATTTAATTTGGTGATATAAAAAGGGCAGCTATCATCAGCTTCAGTGGTAATTGTAATAAGGAGAACATATAGGCAAGGCCCTTAGTGCCAGATACAGTATATACATAAATCTCGAAGTGTCAAGGTTCAAAATTACAGATGAGAAAACATCTGCTCAGTTGCTAGCTGAACTTGAAAACACTTGATATTCACTAGTTATCTCCCAGAGAAGTTTCAAGGTCCTATATATCCTAAAACTGACGTTCTGCATCTGCTAAAACATCTCTTGGCTGAGTTGGGATGCTGAAACTTGAAAGAACATCAGTGAAGTCCCAAGCTATGCCCAGTTTTCCCATGGACAGTGGTGTCAGTGTCCATCCTTCTGTCGTGAACCTATGGCTGCACTCGTTAGGGGTGCAGAGGGTTTACTTTGCCCACAAAAGTAGCCAAGTCTTACAGCTGCGGGGAGAAGGTGAATTCCATAGGTGCATATATATATTACCAGATGATAATGCCAAACTTGTGGAGCCAAGAGGACAAGAAGTAAAAATAGCCCTGAGTCTGTGGATCTCTAAGATAATTGTATTTCTGCTTTAGCAGAGATCTGAATCCGTAAGTCCCACTACTGGGCAAATTACTTAGGGCAGGAAGTTTCAGGCCTTCAAGCTTGCTTGTTTCAGAACCACTGAATCTACGGTCTGTCTGGAGGTACAGAAAACGTGTTCAAGAGCAGTGCTGGCACTTTCAGCAAACCCTCTGGAAAAGAAAAAATGCATTGCTCTTCTGCAACCACTCAGGTGCCTTATGCTATTCATGTGGAAAGACAGGCTGTTAATTCTGTTATTAACACTAGTTTCCTGGTAAACATACTGGATCTGAGGCTGTTTTGTGAACTGTCTGATCATCCTCATGCAATGCACAGGAATCACAAGTATGTAGCTATGATAGCTTATTTCTAGGGTGGACATTTAAATCCCAGCTTCTAGAGCCATTTTGTAAACTTCAAAGTATGGAATACATCATTTAGTAGGATTAAAGATGTGAGTACACAGAATCCCTGTATTGTCTTCAAAATGTTTGTGTATTCTCAGGCAAACAAGAAGTTTTACCAAAAAAACTGCAGGGAAAAAACCCCACACTGCAAGATGTCCAGCTGCTTCTAAAATGGCATCCTGTAAGAGATGGTATAAAAACTAGAGAATAAAAAGATGCCAGCAAATTCTCTGTGCTGGCTCACAATGAGGAAGATTTTTAGAAATTCTTCAGATCCTGTTTTACTTTCATCATGTTCAAGTACAATCCTTTCAATAACATGATTTCACTGACTCCAAAAAAATGAAAATCTGTACTTTACCTTCTCCATGCAGTCCTGGAGCCTTGATTAAGAATAGTCTGTGATATATCAGCATGGTTTATATTCATGGACAGGAGCTAAGGAAATGGCTGTGTGGAGATGTTGAGTAAACATGTACTTTCTGTTGCTCTTACTTAGACAGTGCTGTTCCTGCCTTGGCTTGAAGGAATAAGCATGATATATATGACAAAGTCTGAAAGATTGGGCCTCAGATTTATGAAACTGGCATTCATCTCTAGCACTGTGCAAGTGTTGTACAACAAACTAGAATTTTGTTTGTTGTAAACAAAGGACCACCTTCTGTGCAAAGTACTGATGGGTGAACCTCAGCTGCATCTGTCAAACACAGATACACAACTGGAAAAGGCTGCTCAAAGGTGATGTGGAGTTTTCATTTTTAAAAATATTCAAAACATAGCTGGAGAAGATCCTGGACAACCTGATCTAAGCTGACCTAACTCAGGGAGGCTGGTAGTGGGGGAATAGACAACCTCCAGACATCCCTTCCAACACATATTATTTTATGAATTTCCAAGTTAGTGTAACCATCTGGTGGAGCAGGAGAGCAGTAAGAAAGAGACTTTGTACCAGTGAGAGCAAGGTGGTGGTTCTGAGCTCTTCTTAGATCATTTTAAGCTATATTAAGATACCACTCCTGGACGGGAACTAGTTTCTATCAAGGCAGCTGTGTGGACAGGAGCAAGATCCGAGGCCTGTCTGCTCCCGCTGGTGTTGATGCATTTTATCAGCATAGTCTTGAGCATCACATCGGAATGATTCCACTCGTGTAAACAGTGAAGGCAGACATTTGGAGGGCACCTCTGAAAATCATCCTGTTGCAAGCGCTTCTGTGAGCAGAAGAAATTCAAAGTTAAGTTTCGTGTAACTTCAACATGTTTTATATGATGGAGATCCTCAAGTTAAAAGAAAATCAGAAGTGTTATTCACCTCTTATCTTTCAATGTTGCAAGGAAATTTAGAATGGCTTCACATATTTTGTTACTTACCTTAGCACACTGAAATGAAAAAATACAAATAAATATTGAGTAACAGACTAGAAATCACTTGCTGTGACTGAAGAGATAACAGATCATATCTAAGTTATTACTGACATTTGATAGGTCTCATTTTTAGTTTGATTAATGGAATGTGCCTTTATCAGGAATGATCAACTCTGACGGAAATATGGAAAGAAGCTGAAATATTTCCATAAGTCCAAGTATGAGAGACATTTATGAATTAAGAATATTTAATATTAACTATCAAGAACTGCAGAAAAAAAGTTAAGCTGAAAGTGAAATGCTGAAGTAATGAAGAAACTGCTGGAATTATAAGCTATAAATCTAAGACTAATATATTATTTGAATAATTTTGTATCTGAATTAATTTCAAAAATATTGCTTCTTCTTTTGGAAAAAAATCTGCAGTTGGTGACAAACCAGACTCCAGTTCTGGGCAAGTTAAAATCTCTGTGAGTCCTAATGTTTCTATTTGACAGCTGTTGAATAATTTATAGAATGACATCTTCTTTGTTTACATCTAAAAATAGTACTAGTAATTTAATAGCAAGTATAACTATTTTCATTCAAAATATCAGTGATGCCCTTTCTGCAGAGGAACCTTATCTGTCTCTGTGCTTGAACAATAGAAAAACTATATAGATGGTCTCTTTGGGTGTAGAAATCAGGGAAAGGGTCTTCCAGAAGGCCTTTGGGGAGCCAAGAGACTAACATGTACATGGAGTCCTGTGTTTGGTCTCCCTCCATTAGCAAAAGAAACTGATGGTAGAATCACTTCTTTCATGCACTTGTCTTTTTCAGTAAAAATACTTCAAAAGATAAACTTTTCCTGAATATACTGGGAACTAACTGCTAAGAGTTTCCTTTTTTATGACACAAAATCTTCTTGGTCGGTGCTGCTGAGAGGGCTCTTTCCCCTCAGTTCTAGCAGTTTGTTGGCTGTTGTCTCAGCTTTGCCCTTGGTGTACAGCTGATAACAAGTGTTTGTGGATGGCTGGTACTGCAGGAGGCAGTGGGACACTTCTGAGCATTCTCCCTGCTGGCCATGCTGATGGAAAGGATAGTTAGATTGCTCTGCACGTTGCTAGGTCATTGCAGGACACATGAAACCATAACTAAAAGGAGTTCCAAGTACCTGGAGAATGGAAATTATAACTTTAAGTAGTACAATACTTTAAGAAACTTATTTACTTCTCTCAATAACTTTTTGCATCTTTTGCTAGTATGATTCCTGTTTTTACCTCTGTGTTCTTGATGAATACCCTTTCCCCTCATATCAGATAAAGTAGGGGAATTTAATATAGAAAAATTCCATGAAATTTCTTTAAAGCAAATTTTCATTGGTCTAGAATGATATTGGTGCAGTACAATTTTCTCTTCTGTGATTCAGAAGCTCATGTGAGTCATCCATTATTTCAAAGGCAGTCCCAAAGGCTCAGTCAAGGAAATATTTGGGCACCATTTAGTGCCGCTCTGTCCTTTGAGTCCTAGATGAGACAAAAACCAGTAAAAAGGAACACAGCAAATGAGTGCCCTTGGAATGAATAAAATGGCATGCATTTATGTATTTTCTTTATTATCTTGTATTTTAATGATGCTACTGAGAATGAGATTCACTTTACATTTGTAATTATAAAGGAGAGCAGATGGTGAAGGCTTATCTTAAAGTGTTAATTAAAATAGCTTACACAGCCAAGCCTCTACTTGAATAAAGTACCTCAGGAAGATATAAGACACGAGTGAGTGCCCTATTCTAGTGAATTATTCTTAAATAAATCTACCTTGGAGCAAATCCATCAGAGATACTTAACATCAGGTCAGTGAAATCTTTCTCTCAAGTTCATGAAACAAGCACTAGGTGACATGTTCTAAGTGTATGTTTCTGGAAGTGAAGGGAAATATGGGTTCACTAGGTGGATTTGTATTCCTTACTGCCTTAGTAGGTATTCAAGTAAAACAAGTGAATCCTCCTCACTCTCTCTATGGGTTTGTTGGCAGGCATGTGCAGGATCACTTCTGTGTGGGCTGTGCGGAACTGGAGGAATGCCAATAGCCCTTCAGCATTCATCTTGTTAATTCATACAGGTGACTCAACACAAGACAATTGGTTCAGAGATAGTGCCTAAGCCTCCCACCTTCATGAAAACCAGTCTGAGGGTGGTAGCTGTCAGTCTGCAATACTCTGCTCTTGAGAGAACTCAGCTTGGTTACTGAAGACATAGTTTCAGATGCTTCTTTTTTTTCTTTTTTTTTAAATTTGGGACAGAGCTCTGTAAGTCCTCAGCAGCAGCACACCATAGCCACCTAGAGATTTTGTAATGAAATATGAAGTTGTCCACTGGAGCAAGGACTAGAAGCCAGTTGCCCATATATGTTCCGAAATTATCACTGGGCTAGTCATACATACAAACTTTTTTCTCATTTTATTATCTGAGCCACTACATTTTTATTTCAACTGTTAAAAAAAATGGAAGGCCAAGAGAGGAATAACATTCCCTCTTCTTCCTCTTTTCTCTGTTGGCATTCCGAACTGCCAAGCTGCTGACATTGGAAGCTATGAAGATTGTGACTGGACTGCCCTCTTCAGTTCATTTTTGTACTGTTAACAACTTTGAGCTCTGGGTTAAGAGTATGGAAAAATACAAAGCAACACTGATGTGTGCCAACTTTAGTGCATTCATCTTAAGGGAAAATTTTTCCCCAACCAGATACTGTAAACCTATGTATAGAGCTTTGTCTTAAAATAATAATAGGTGGGGGAAAACAGTATTTCTGTTAATTCTTTACATCATTTATATTTCGTAGGTTTTGGCAGTAAGACAGGAAATGTTAAAGATCACCTGAAAGGATAAACAAGATGTCAAAGGCTTTGACTGCCTTTCCTTAAGGGCTCAAGCTCTCAGACTCTTTTCTTTTCTGAAAGGTTACAGAAATTGCTCACAGTTTGTCCTTCTAGTTGCAAAATTGTTCTTTAACCTTGGCTTGCTTAAAAAGTACAGTTGGGTACAGCCTGGAAACATAACCAGTTAAATAGCTCCACAAATGTAGGTGTTTGCTGATCAATATGTGAAGTAAATACTTGTTTCTTTGAATGTTTCTTCCCTATCCTTTCCTCTTTGTTTTCAGAAAAGATTGCTCTTATTCTTATTGACTCTCCAATAGAGATTCATATGTCAAAGAGATGCCTCCTTTCTGGGCAGGGTTCTCCTGTCATCTGCCCTTTTTACTTGATGTCATAAAATGTTTGTTTGTCCTGAAGTACTGAAAAATTCTGGATGACAGAGTTGAACTGTGCTAAATGCTTCCTGGTCCCTGAGCACAACACGACCAAGAAGTCAACAAGTTCCAGGCTGAAATCCTCAGTGACTCATTGCGTTATGGTAGATCCCAAATGCATCTCAGCCTGATGGAAACTGCAAGGTGGAAGAGGTGGCTGTGGTTCACAGTGGAGGATGAGTGGGAGAAGCACAGGAGAGGATGCATTCTTTCTGTCTAAGCACTTCAAAGCAATTCTATTGTTTGTAAATAGTCTACCTGATTTTTTCTGTGAAAAATTACTATTCAGGTCACATGCAAGACGGAGAACTGCATTTTCCCTTCAGGCTCTTTTTTCTTGCCCTACGTATTTTGACCAAGTGCTGTTCTCATAGTGGTCACTCTCCTGTAACAAGCTACAGTTAGGAGTAGCTTATGCTGGATTTTGTCTGAGCTTTGCGAATGTCTTTTAGATGCTGCACCTATTGTCAGAAAGTAGTCTAGATTTCAGACTTTAATAGGGTTTTACAATGAATGAGTGGAAATTGGAAGCCATTCCATTTAAAAAAATCTCTCTGCTAGACTCAAAATTTAAAAAATCTATTTTTGCAATAAAGTCAGCTATCCATCAGGAACAGAATATTCTGCCCTCAGCATTTTAGAAATTGGAATGAGGCTATTTATCCCCTGTCAGTTCCTACTGCATCCTCTCATTCCCAAAAGACAGTCCCTACTGTCTCTTTCAGATTGTAAGCAGGAATTTAACCACTACAGCTTTAGCAGCTTCTAAGTTCTAAGCAAGTCTCTCCTACCCGGTGTTCTGAGCATTCAAGGCTGCTCAGAGAAAACAAAATACTGCAAGGAAAAAGTCTGAGATATTGTCAGATAACCTGATATGAAGACTTTTTGTACAGTACACTGTGTGATTTTTTTCCTCTTTGTTCTAAAGAATAAAACAAGCTAACAAAAAGTCACTTCAGACCAGTATTACATTGAAAAATTAGTGTATGAACCAACTGTTAAGCAGATTCTTTCTATATCTCATCTGACATTTCAATTTATAATGGGAAATATACAATATTAAAAATTGCTTTATAAATTACAGGTTTATTGCAGAGTTTATTCAATTTTTATTCCATGCCATTAGTTAGCTCCCAGTGACAGCACTGTTCATGCAGACTTAACATGGAAAGGCTGTTTTTCCTCCTCCTTTGTGTAGTGAGAACCAAAACCTGCACAATACTCTGACTTCTCTATCTCATCTCTGCAATGTCATGTGCAAGTCTAGGATGACATAAAGAAACAAAAGCCCCTCCGCAGCCCTTGTGTCCTCACTCTGTCTAAAGCAGACATCAGAATCAAGACATCTTCTTATGATAATGCAACTATGAATGAATAAAAGTAAAAATAAAAATCTAATTGTAAAGTTTGGCTTCCATCACGCACAGTCTTTCTTTATGTCTATCCCACTGAGACCTTTGTCATGCTCAGCCAGAGAGGGGGAAAGGATGAAGCTGTTGGTGCCATTTGTGTTTGTGTCTGTGCTGAGTGTGTCTGCCTGTGCTGATTTGTGTACCCAGCCTGGTATGTAGGTACATGAGTACACCCTGAGTGTAAGTATGTGTGCACAGACTTCCTGGGAATACATGCTGGATTCAGCCACTCCAAATTTTGAATTCCCAGTGGAACTGGGAAAAGTTTATCTGCCGTGAAGCTATCTGTCCAGCTAGCGGGGTGACCAAGTGTCAGGCACCCACCCGCACGGGAAGGGATGATGGAGGCAGAGAAGAAGCCCCAAAAAGCCATTACCAGGGCTTGTTATGCCCTTACCAAATGGGAGGGGAAAACATGAAACAACCAGTAATACAGGGACATGGGGTTTGAATCCTGGTGGGTAAAGGGTACAGACCAATAGAGGATAACGTGGGAGTGGAGAAGTACCGTGGGCCAACGGGGGATCAGGGAACCCAGAACCCTCTGTGGGAAGAACCAAACACAGTGGGGAAAGGGGGAGATGGCAGTGGCCAGTATGATATTGCTGGCCGTGGGACCGGCCATAATGCACCGCAACATTTATCTACCAAATTTCATTATAAAATACCAAAGTGATAATGCTGCACATCATGTCCCACAAAATAGAGAACCGATAGCAGCTCATATCAGAGGATTGGGGGTTCGTTTGTTTAGATAGGTAACTGGGTACAGAGGCTCTTCCAAAACACATCAGAAGAACAGGCTATTACATAGGAGGAAATAAGGAAAAAAAGAGAAAAGTATAATGATGTCAAAAGAATGAATTAGTCTGAACAGGTCACAAGTCATTTTGGACCAAACCTACAACCTACGCCCCAGCTAAGTTTAGTTTTTGTGTAGCTTAAAGAGACTGTCTGTTGGGCACATTGGTTATGGTCAGGTGTTGGGAAGCATCTGAAGGAGAGGAGAACATATTCATCATGAGAGAATCCACTGGAAGACATGCTATAAGAAACTATAATATTCTTCTCTCATTTGTATTAAAACCACGCCGCCTTTTAATGATCTCTCTGTTGTTATTATTAGCATGGATTGTCATCACTTCATAGTCTTTGACTGGCCGGTAGCTGAACTGATGCCTACATCAATGCTTTGCAATAAAATTAGGCAGTGCTGTGCAGAATTTCATTACATTTTCTGATTAACATTTATTAGAGCAATTTTGCCAGACCAACATAAGGTGTTTCACAGTTTGATAGGTCTCCTTTCCTTTCAATGATAATTGTACCAGAGAACATTTTGAGGACTTACATGACCACACTTCTCAAGGGATTTTAAAGATTGATTGTTTTGCTTCCTCTGATCTCAGAAAATCCTTGCCAAAAGGAGCGATTGTGCATATAACTAGCATTTTTCTTCTCATCTACAGCACTAATTTAATACCATTCCAGAAAATTTATGCTTTTGAAATTTGTATCTTCAGACATTAGGAAACTTTTGTATTCCGTGTGTTAATTACTTTCAGTAAGCCACAAAATGCTTATTTACTGAGATACTTCAACACCTGCCAATAGCTTGAACATGAACACAAGTAGTTTTTATGAGTGACCATTTGGGGTTCTAAATTTGCCCACAGTTTCTGTCAATATATTTCAGTGCAACACTTAAACAGAGTATGTTGGCTGTAGCATGTACATTCAAACACCCTGACTTCTGCAGTGAAGACTTCCTCATCCTTCGAATTAGTCGTAAAATAACTGATATCTGTATTCTCCAGGGCACAGTTAGAACCTCTTAATCTTTAATATTTGAATGGGATATTCCTTCACCAAAGAATAGTCTATAAATGTTGTAGACAGAAAATTGAACTCAGATTCAGATATCCCTCTAGCTTCTGGTGGAATGAATCTGAACCTTATATTCAAAATATTATGGACATATTCTTTCTCTAATTCACAGTCTTTCTTTTTTCTTTCTTTTTTTTTCTTTTGTCTAAGATCAACACGCCTATGGAGAAGGTGTGGAAATTGCTATCCTTACTGGGAGCTATATCTCTGTCTGGAACTTCTCTGGTTCAAAAATTTATTTTTTTTTCATTTCATGATAATTTCCATTTCTTGTTTGCAGAATCAAGTCAGGTAGGCATTAACTTCAGATTTTCAGTCTGTGTTCACATGATTTTGATATCTGTTTTATGCTTTCCATTGCCAGTCATCAATATTTATACTTTGGACTGAATCTGTAGAATTATGGTTGGGAAAGTTTCTGTTTGATTAGTAAACCTAAGATCAAAAAAGGCTCTTCCTGGAACATGTGTGACATGAATGTGATGAATTCAAGATATCCTGTATCTTAGGAAGGGAGAATATCCATTGGGATGTGTCAGCTTTTTCAGGAGTCCTTGCTAGGCCATGGGTGTGGTGAAGTGTTGTGTGGAAGGATATATGGGAGAGTGTGCAGGACTGTGATGTGATTGGTACTTTGTCCTTCAAACAAATAAATTGGGATTATCTGACTGCCTGTGACTACATTTTCAATCAGTTCAGTAATCTGTACCATTTCTCCTGAAGTATGTGCAAGCACCAGGGCCCTGGGCTGAGCAGAAAGTAGCTGAATTGAACATGTTAAACTGCTGAATGTGATATAAAAAATTCACGGACTTAATAAGTATCTGAGTGAGAAGGGGTCAAAAGTTGCAGATAACACTGTGAGGGACAGGGCACGTGAGGGGAGTTATGTGAAAGGTTTGGGGTCTGTGGGATCTGTCTGTGTCTGTACCGAGAATTTGCACCTAACCTTGCTGTGAGCTCCACATAAAGATTGGATCACCCCTGTCAAGCACTACTGCTTGTGGCTGGAGAAAAACCCAGGGTCCCAGACCTCACAAGCCAGGAAGGAGGATTGCCCTGCATCCCCTATCACAGAATCACAGGATGGTTTGGGTTGGAAAGAACCTTGAAGATCATCTAGTCCCAGCCTCCTTGCCATGGACAGGGATATCTTCCACTAGACCAGGTTGCTCAAAGACCATCCAGCTTGGCCTGAAACACTTTCAGGGATGAGGCATCCACAGCCTCTGTGGGCAACCTGTTCCTGTGCCTCACCACCCTCACAGTGAAGAATTTCTTCCAAATATCTAGTTTAAACTAGATACCCTCTTTCAGTTTAAAGCCAGTTACCCTTGGCCTGTCAATACACGGCCTTTAAAAAGTCCTTCCCCAGCTTTCTTGTCTCCAAAATCTATTTTATTCCTCTCTGGCTCCTATAGCAAACACACAGATACAGTGAGCATGCAGTTGAAGTACACGGACTGTGGGCATGCAGAGTTATAATCTTAAGTGTGTTCGATGTAAGCAATAACTGTTCTGGAGCTGACTTCATACTCATTGGAGACAGCACAGATACAGAACTACCAGCAGGGCCAAAACCCAAGTTTGAGATGGTCTGACCAAATGGTTTTTGAAAAACTTTTGCCGGTTGTTACTAAGGGGCTTCCAGGCAGTGAGCAAAACTCTGGGATGTGTTCAAAACAGATGACACTCCAATGTATTCCAGTGTATTTTGCCGTGCTACAGGTTGGTGTTGCCATGGTGTTCTGGATGTGAGTAACTTGCCAGAGAGAGAAATTTCTGGCTAGACATCAGGTGGTCATAGCCCTCTTGCTGGCCCCAGTGTTGTTTATTTGAGTGCAATATGTGCAGATGACTTTGGGTGAGTGGTCTTTGAATTGGCATAATTGCAGTATATTTGTTCAGAAAAGCACTTAAACACACAGGCAGCTGTGTGCCAGTAAGAGCTGTGCTGAGGGCCAATTGAAAACGCAGTGTGTGTGCTAGTTCCACTCTGGTATGGGCAGCAATCACAAAGGCAAAATAGAGCAGTGCAATGAGTGTTATTTCCTGCTTTTTGTCACAAAAGGTCTTTTGCATATCAGTCTCCAAATTACAGACCTGGAAGACTCAAGAAAATAACTTTTGCGATAATTCTGAGTGCATATTTGAGACAGGAAGGCATATAACCAAATGCAGTTCTGGGATGAGCCTCGAGCTGCAGAAATGTTAAGAACTTAGAAGTAAAGAAAGGCCTGTTAGGAGACCTACGGGCACAAAATGTGGGAATGCAGAAAACTATTTCACAGGCTATTTTATAACAACTAGCTGCTGAAGCAAAAGGTAAGTCTGATCACTCAGGTTCTTATATGTGTAAAAGTGAAGCTTCCAGATTAACCATTTCTTTGCATTTTTGTTTACTAAAAGATTTAACAAACTGCACCACGCTATGGGCTTTAAAGTATCTAAAGAGTTTTTTTTTTTCTTTTTTTTCTTCTTTTTTTCTTTTCTAACCTTTTTTTTCTTTTTTTCTTTTTTTTTATAATGTGCTTAAAAGTATGCATTTTCTTAACCATTCCAGAAGACAATGATGAAATGAAGTTCAGGAACAAGCTGGAGTTTTAAATAAAAAACATCAGAACACGACTGAGATTTTTACCCTTCAGAAGAAATGTTTATAGTTATTGCTGTGAGATGCTAAAATTTTACGGTCAACCTGAACTCTGTATGGGAAAGAGATGGCAGAGTGGGCCACTTTCACAAAGAGGGAATAGAAGTGAGAAAGAAAAATGGTGCACAGGTCTTTCCAAGTAACCTACCAGCTGCTTTGCTGTACAGAGGTTTGTGTACTTAAGGCACAAGGCACGGGATTTCCACCTCCAGGCAGCTGTTACAGTCAGGGAGATATCCGGTCTTACTGATACAGTGGTGGACAGTTATCTTGCAAAAGACACCTTGAGATTTGTCATAGGTCATGGGAGCGGAATTAAAAGAAGGCTCTTACTCTTTTGAAGTTACGCAGTTGTTGACAGAACACCTTTGAATAAAAAGGTGTTTTTCCAAGATTTTTGCTATTGTGAAACAAAGAGGAGTGCCTAATAAGAAAAAAAAAACAAACCTGTTTTCTTTATTACCAGATATAAAACAAGATTGAATATCTTAATTAGACACAAGTTCACTGAAGGACTTGTTGGGAATACGACAGAAAGGTTCTGCTGGAGCTGAGTGAAGAGTTTTGCTCAATGCATTTCAGCTCTCTGCACCCCTCAAGTGGGAAAAGCCATCAGGAGGGGATGCACAGCCACACTGCAGGAAAACATTCATTGCCTTGGGTCATGGATCATGACGGGTGTAAAAGGGGAGGAGTGTGAGCATGATCAGCACTGCTTGGAGAGAAAGTTGTCCTTCCTTTTTCTGACGAGGTAAAATTATATCTCAGACAGGAAAAAGGGGGTTTGGTACTCCTGTATGATACAGTGCTTGGGATGATAGGGGAAAAGAGAAACTCCACCAAAAGTGAGGTGTGTATTCCCATGGCACAAAATATGTACACAATAGGAGCAGGTAGTACAGGAACAATCCTGTGCTTACCCTCATTGCAGCACGTAGTAGTGGATGAACTTTGCCTGAGAGAAATGTTGTTAAATCTGTGTGGCAAACTTATTCAAAGAACAAATCTTTACCATGTCAGTACCATGAGAGATCCTCAATTATTTAATTTTTTTCACTGTCGCTTTTCCTCACAGACAACTGGTTTCATCCTCTGACTTAATCAGCAGGGAAATGGCAGCTTGTAAGTATGCCAAAGACTATTATGCATTTGTCAGAAATACACGTTTTAGGAGGTTATTTTCCAGCCCTTTTATTTGTTTGGCTCAGCTTCTGTGGCATTTCTGATGCAGGGGGTTAGTGGAACCTTCCTCAGAAGGTGTTTTAAGAGACACCCCTTTGCTAGCACCTGGTGCCACCAGCACATCATCTTTGTGTTTATACACCCAAGAAATTCCAGGTTGGTCAAGGGGTGGGAGGCCTGCATGAGAGTCAAAGGGATTATTCAGAATGCTACAAAATGAAGGGGTAAATAAATCTGTTTTGACTGTATAAGAAGAGCTGGTTGTCCCCAGCTGTACTGTGGCTGAGGAAATTATCTTAAAAAAGAGAGCAACACTTCTATCAACCATGCAGAAGAAAAAAAACAGGGCAAAATGAGGAAAATAACCCTTAAATACCTAACCAGAAAGGTTGGTTACCACAGAAAAGGATTTCTCACCAGCTGTTTAAGAAAACAAATGTACATTGGAAACACCTGTTCTCTGATTTACTTTTAAAACTTAGAATGGCTAAAGTGAACTTCAGGGAAAAAAAAGAAAGGAAGAACATGGTACGGATGTTGTCTGCTGTGTTGCCATCCTCAAAAATACTGTGCAGTGTTGTACTTACTTGCAACCTCTGTACAAAGAATTGCTTGGCAGATTCTTGTTCGTCTTTTTCTGTGAAAGGATATCCTTTGGCTAACTTCCAGATACCAGAAAGCATGGTTATTTTTAGATAATTCGATACACTCTGCTAGCAAATGTGAAGAAGATGAAAAGAGATGAGTAAGTGTGGAAAGAAGGGAATCTGAGGATCACAGGAATCTTGATGCCATGCAGACAGCCCAAGTTTTCTTCCACCGAGTCTGAACACCAAGTGTGTGTTAACCCATGCCCTCCACCCCCACCATGCAGAAGCTGTTGGTTACAGCTTTCACAAAGCAGGCATTATCTTTTAGCTCCTAATAAAGCCTGCTTCATCCTCTATAAATCTTAGGCTGCTATTTTCTTTTGGTTCCTCATTTTGGGTATCTGGTGGCTGCAGTCTGTCGTCTTCTTCTTCTTCTTCTTCTTCGTCTTCGTCTTCGTCTTCTTCTTCTTCTTCTTCTTCGTCTTCGTCTTCGTCTTCTTCTTCTTCTTCTTCTTCGTCTTCGTCTTCGTCTTCTTCTTCTTCTTCTTCTTCGTCTTCGTCTTCGTCTTCTTCTTCTTCTTCTTCTTCGTCTTCGTCTTCGTCTTCTTCTTCTTCTTCTTCTTCGTCTTCGTCTTCGTCTTCTTCTTCTTCTTCTTCTTCGTCTTCGTCTTCGTCTTCTTCTTCTTCTTCTTCTTCGTCTTCGTCTTCGTCTTCTTCTTCTTCTTCTTCTTCGTCTTCGTCTTCGTCTTCTTCTTCTTCTTCTTCTTCGTCTTCGTCTTCGTCTTCTTCTTCTTCTTCTTCTTCGTCTTCGTCTTCGTCTTCTTCTTCTTCTTCTTCTTCGTCTTCTTCTTCTTCTTCTTCTTCTCCTTCTCCTTCTTCTTCTTTGTCTTCTTCGTCTTCGTCGTCTTCGTCATCTTCGTCTTCATCGTCGTCTTCTTCTTCTTCTTCTTCTTCTTCTTCTTATTCTTCTTCATCTTCTTCTTCTCCTTCTCCTTCTTCTTCTTCTTCTTCTTCGTCTTCGTCTTCGTCTTCTTCTTCTTCTTCTTCTTCTGCCAATTTTGGATCATGACTCAAGCAGCATGACTCTGGATCATGATGCATTGTCCAGATGAGTATGGTTTTCGCTCTGTTTGTCTCAGCTTTCTGTCCTGTGGCCCTATAAGACTTCAAAGCAATGCTGGATCTCATTTTTGCTCTTCGCTTTTTCTATGAACTTCGTTTCTCATGCAAAAGATGTTGTGGGGAATTATTTTCCAGTATTCTCCTGTGAACCCCATTTCAGTTCTCCAGTCCATCAGTAAGTTTGTAAAGAGCTATTGTTTAAGGTGTATTTAACTTCAAACTTTCCTAAAACCCCTTTAGGTTTTTAAACTTTTCTCTTCCTCATCTCTTCTGTTGTATCTAACTTTTTCCTTTTATCTGAAGTATTAAAATGCTTATTGGAAGCCTCAGTCTACTTCACTCTGCTATTACTATGTTACTGTTCAAATGAAAGGAGATAGAAGATGGTTTTGACATTTGAAAAGAGATTTGGTTCTCCTTTCAGCCCTATGTTTATGTCCTTTCATTTTAAATATGTGTCTTTTTTAGTGCTTTACTGATATGTGCTACCCACCTTTATCAGTGCAGTACCCTACCAGTTATTACCCATTCTATCCTTTACTGAGTTCTTTGGTTTCCAGATCTGGAAATATCAGTGATTTCTGCAGTTCCTCATGAGTCATTTTTTTGTTTCTTCTCTCCTGTTGTTCTAGGCTTTTGACATACAATGGAATGAGGACACCTCTCTGATGTTTGTGTGTCTGCAAATCGGGCTACTGCTAAGTTCGTAACACATGCTTCTTTAAGGATCTGAGTACAATCCTTGTCCCCATACTGGTTCAAAGCAGGTATAAGCATTAAGAAGTGACATGGAAGGGCAAAGCATGATGCAGCAAGCCAGTGAGAGCCCCTGTCCTACACAATTGCTTTATGTGAGTAATGTGTTCAGAATTCTGGAGCAAAACAAAGAGAAGAAAAAAAGATGAGAAGTGGAATGTGGATAGAAAAATTGGTAAACTAAAAATGAGGCAACAGTGCAAAAGAAGATGATAGATGGGCGTAAAATACAGATGTAAAAAAATACATTATTAGCTTTAACATTGATCAATACTCTTTGTTGTACCTCTTTGTCTGTTTCTCCTGAGAACATGAGGAGGATGATACTATGAATTACTTAACGATTTGAGCTCTTCATCTGAGAAAAATCTCACACCACAGCATAAAGAGGTAAATGTATTATGATAATAGGATCAATAAAGACCATTTGCATTCATAAAGGAGGAAATGCTATGCCTTAATGACTTCTAAGATTAGGAACAAATGATGGGTTTGTACCAGTCCTTCAGTCATATTGCTATATTCCATGTGAATGGTCACATAAAATTTAATAGCTGAAGATTAAAAAGAGCAATACCTTTCATTTACATTATCTGATAAAAAGATTTTAAGTTATAATTTAACTGTGGATTTACAATTCTGCAATCAGTCTTGGTCAGCAAGTACTCGGTGCTTAAATGTAGAAGTGATTCATCAGATTACACAGCATTACAGCACCTGTAGATGCTGTCCAAATTTTGTCATTTCAAATCAAATGGTGAACACCCAGCCCAATGCTTTACAAACTCAGACATGCCACTAATGAATGCATTATTTCTGCTGCTTTCCTTTCCTTCAGCGGTTTGGCACTTTTTTCCTGATTTTGAGCTTCTGCAGGAGGTATAACTTAGATAAACCCGTTTGAATTTCATGCAATATTGATACGATAAGATTGTGGATACCCTGTGATCCCATTCCTGCAAACCATGGAATCATTTT
The DNA here is from genome assembly GCA_013397725.1 of Rhagologus leucostigma. NCBI lineage: Eukaryota > Metazoa > Chordata > Aves > Passeriformes > Rhagologus > Rhagologus leucostigma. The sequence goes on from VZTD01004314.1 coordinate 214,456, forward strand.
AGCTCATGGCTATGAGGTCTCTGTGCTTAAACTACACTGGAGAAAGCACTTCCTGAATAATGTTTCTTTCTTTGTTCTGCACTAAATACATTCTCGTCTCTCTACGAGGCCTTTTTTCCCTTTCTTACCTTCTGTATAAGCAGTGCCAAAGAAGTAAACTATGGTACTTTAGTCTGTAGTCCTGCTTTGTACTCTCTTCTGCAGGCCACTTTTCCACCATACAATCCACAAAGGAAAATCTGTGCAAGGCTGAGATGTGTAAAATACCAACAACAGACCTCAAAGATATACAGGAAAGAAATCTGAGGGGCTAGAGAATTAAAAACAAACAAGATTCTATTAAAGACCCCTGTGGTTGCCAACCATCAGACTTTGTGGTAAAGGGGTAGGATTAACTCACGCTTAGAACTCTTGTTAGGTTCAGTTGCTGATCTAATATTTAAATTCTAGCAGGAAGTCAAAGGCTTGCTTAAATAGGTATCAAGAAACAGAGTTAACATCTTTTGACTATGTCTGCTTTAAAGGATAATACACATAGGTAGAATGAAACACCTACTGCTGAGACAGCAATGCCCAGGTATGCTGGACATAGATGTGCTTCTGGGAGCTTTATTTTGATCAAGCCTTGGCCTGGTCTCATATATTGAATGGTCATGTGGAGCTGGAGCACATTAGGTGTGCTGTTGACACACACCTTCTAGTTCAGTTTCATGGCAAAAGAATTCAGTGCCCATCCTGTGACACCCCTCCACAACGTGCACTGCAGCAGGGGTGCGGGTGATCAGGTCACTTGCTTGAGGAGTGTCCTCGTGGCCTAAACTAAAGCACTCTGCCATACAACCATCGTGGCTAGTGCCAAAGCAGTAGCCTGCCTCCTTCATCGTGTCCTACACCAGTGGAAGCAGAGCAGTATGCTCTCTGGAAACACTGTATTAGGAAAAGACAGAAAGACTTGCACTCAAAATCTTACTTGAGTCCGTAGTTAATACATTCAATAAAATTAGTTAACCAAATCACTTTCACTAAGCCCACATTACCATGGTTACATTATTATTATAATTTAGCCAGTGTGTCATTGCCAGCCAAAGAACAACCCCGTAGTAACAAAAATATAAAATCTCTTCTTTTTCTTCAATAAACAAGGTCACTTTGACCTTTCCATCTAAGTGAGCACTCTATTTATTAACCTACCTGTAATGCAGCTCAGTTCTCAAGCCTAAGTATTGTCCACTCACAGTTTTGCAAAGCTGAAACACTTCAGCTGGGAAAAGGGCTCCCACTGCTCCCCTGTGGTGGGGTGCACATCTTGTGTGCCACTGATTCTGGGCCCAGGGGTTTTCATAGTTCACTGCTTCCTACATTCAAAACAAACCCATATTATGGAAGTTACACCTGAGTAGTGAGCAGTCTGCTTACAGCTAAGGCTCAAGAATTACTCATGTCTACCCTATCCTCTGGTTGTCATTTACTCCTAAATTTTCTGTACACCAATAGGAACAAATGATTAATTTACAAGTTAATCCTAATTTCAACTGAGGCACTAAACTAGATGACTTTAGGATGTCTCTTCAGACTTTAGGATGTCCCTTCAAAGCCACACCCTACTTTGAATCTATGACCAGGAAAAAACTGTCTGTATATTTGTCCTGGAAAACCTACAGTTCTCATGGCAATTAAGCATTTTTTGCAATGAGTTCTGTATAGAATACTGTATATTCTTGTCCACCTAAAAGATAAACCAAACCCAAAGTGATCAACATAACAATATGATCAAGCAACATGACTTTTAGTGAAGGAATTCAAACTTCCCAAAGAATAACTGTAATACTGAAGATTAAATTATTTTTCAGTATGCACATTCTGTGTAGAAAAGAGACATTTGCAATGGTGTGATGGAGTTAGTGACAACTTTCCCATAAAGTCCTCCTTGTGAGCGTTGAAAGAGCATTTCATAATACTAGACTTATCTAGATTTCTCAAAAAAATCCCGAAGTAGACTGCTCTTGTATCATAGGATATAGTAAATTTGGAAAAGTTTTGCTCCTCTTAGTAATCTAAGGGAGGGAAGATGCCTGATTGAAATTTCTGTGTTTATATTAGGTTTAACCAGAAGCCCATATATAAAGTAATTTGATTAGGTTTGTGTGATCTAGATTAGTGCAAATTTACAGCATGTCTTCATTTTGTTCAAGATAGACCTTTCCAAGGATCAAGTCATCTCGAGTAATTCTTTTATTATCTAAATACTTTTTTTATGTACCAGACATCATAACCAAAAACCAGGGATAAACATTTGGTTAATGTTATAGCAAAACTAGTTTCCTGATCAGCTATATATACATATCTCTCTCTCTCTATATATATATATCTGTATCTATATCTATATATATCTGTATATGTAGAAATAAAGCTTTATATATATATGTATATATACACACTCTACTCTTACATGTTACCTACCCTTGCATCTATATTTAAATTTTAAGAAAGCTCTGACAGAAAAGCCATATGTCTTTATTAGTCTTAAAAAATCTGCTTGGAAAGGCATAGACTATCTGGGGATAGACTATCTAATATCACTTGCTGTGTATTGAACCCAGATCTTTTGGTTATCATCAGTAGCTGGTAAAAAGGTTATACACCTGTGGATCAAATCAAAATTAAATGGAAGAGGTGGGTCAAACTCTTCCTGGAATGCTTTTCACATGGATTTTTATGAGTCAGGAATTTTCAAGGTCATTCTTCATAATGCTTCTTTATCACTTTCAACAAGCACAAAGGGCTTTAGAAACTGGGAACTCAAATACAGTATTCCTTGGAAAGGTAAAGAAAGAAAAACATCTTGGAAAATACAAATATGAAGTGAAAAATAGTAAAACTATTTCAAAATCAGTGATTTGTATTTGGACAGATTGTAAAACAGATTGCCAAACAGCCAAGTGTGTAATCTATTGCTTAAATCTATTTTGCTACCAGTAAAACGTAAAGTAAATGTCATGGAAAATTTTGAAAAGTGCCCCTGGGTGTACAAGTCAGGAAGTCTGTCTTTGATGCAAGAAAAATTGTGTGAAAGTGGAAGGAAAGAAAGAATTAATAGATCTGTGACCAATGATTAAGCAAGCAAAAGTCAACACAGTTTTTGCAGAGAGAAGTTACCCCTCACAAATTGATGAGGTGTTCTTCTAGGCAGTGAACAAGGCAATGGATAAGTATATGTGGATTTTAAAAAAGAAAAAAACCCAGTAAAGGTGTCTCCTCAAAAGTGGTCTCATTAAAAAAAAAAATAGAAAGAAAAAATGAAAAGAAAAATTCCTCATCAAAAGAGAGAAAATAAAGGATGAGGCTAAATGGCCAGTTCTCACCACAGATCTCTTGCATTAACAGGGATATACCCTGGGATGTATGCTCAATATATTCACAAATTCACCTCGAAATGCTGTTGAATAACGAGAATTCAAAATTATTCAAAGTCGACAAAACTAAAACTGATCTCAAAGATTTGAAAAATATCTTAGAATTTAAAAGACCATAAGATCAAATGCCAGAGGAAATTCAGTGTTACTAATTACAGAGCTGTGGAAAAGGCAGCAGGAAACAGCCCTGACTGCCCAGGTACAGCAATGAGCCATTGGTGCTTCTGGCAGGAGTCTTGGGGCTGTTGACAAGCATTCTTGGTGAACACTAGCGCCCAAGGAAGGAAAAAAAATGTAAATTAGGAATTAGAGAACAAAAATATTATTTTACTGTGCACATCCACAGTCCATCCCAGAATGCTGTTTGCCGGTTTGGCTGCACAGTCTTAAAAGGATGAGTCACAGCTTGAAGGTATAGAGGAATAAACAACAGTGAGAAGAAAATCAGAAAATCAGAAAATGTAAAATCCCAAATGGTCTCAAAAAAGTGAAATATCAGTTTGTGTTTTGTGTCTGTTCTCGTTTTGGAGGTCTCTCCTCAGCAACAAAGCCATCACAGCCTGGCTGGTAGCTCTCCACAGCCCAAAGACTCAGTTTGAACAGTAGCAAAGAAGAGGCTAAGGATGTCCCAGAACGATCTCTGCCATCAGCCCAGGACAGCCCAGAGTTTATCAGCACATGTGCTGCCGAGGCTTTTGCCAGAGCTCAGGCAGAGCAGGAGCAAGCTCTTGCTGCTCCCATAACTCACAACGTGCCCCACTGCTGGACTGCAGAATGGCAACCCACTCTGGTGAGTAGGCACTCTCCTGGGCAGGAGATCTGAGCACCTTTTTGTCACATACTTTTACTGTTTCATGTCCTCCCAGCCAGCTACTTTCTTGACAGTTGACACCTTTGGGACAAGAAAAATAGCTCTCCTCTTGCCAGATAGCCAAAGCTCCAAAAATGCCCAGAGTACTGCCCTGCCTTCTGTATGCTCCATGGGGAATTTCCTGAGCTGGATGTAGTTTAATACTTAAAAGCCAAGGCAGCTTACACACACAGGCACAGGCCACTTCATGCCAGCTGGCCTCAGTGCCTGGGTATGTTTGCTACCAGGCACATTCAATGCTGGTAGAAACACTTGTTAGGGTTCAGTGTAATATTGCTTTCCCATGCTGTCTTTTGATTAATTTCTACAGGGAACTCTTGCTGCTGTTTCTTCTGTGATCTTTGTTCTCTGTGTGAAGTCCTTTTGCCCATGGATGACTCTGCCTTTGTGCAGACTGCCTGGCTCTGCCTGCTCTCTGCCTGTGTACTTTTTGTCCAGGCACCATCTGCCCTAAGTTCTGAGGGTACAAATAAGCCTCAACAGCCCTGACCCAGTGCTGCCTGGGACCTCCACCTAACACCCTGTCCCAAGGACCAGGAGTTCTGTTTAAGCTCATCTCTGGATGTTCAGTTGCTCCCCCAGCCAAATCACTTTAGTGTTGGTCTCCAGTTCAACTCTAGTCCTCATTGACCCAGTCCCTGTCCTGCAGATTAAAATTCCTGGCTTGACCTGGGACCTGCCACAATAACATGAACATGCCCTTGGCTGAACCCAGTCACTGTCGCTAGTCCTGCCCTGCTCACCTGGCATAGGAGCTGTGGGTCTGGGCTCTGGCCCCTGCCCTGTCATCTGAGCTATTGCTCTTGATTCTTGCCTCTCTGTCCTTCAGGGAGCAGCAACCCATTGCTGCTCTTTGATGTGCCCTATCTGACTCCTTTTCAAAAAAATAATTGTTTCCTGCAACTAGGAATACTGAGACCGGGAACAGAACCCTGCTGCTATGTGGTTTTGCTTCAACAATGCAAACGTTTTTATACCACTTATCAAGTCAGTCAATTTGTGTTATGTAGGATAATTGCACAGCATTTTCATTCTGTCTCTGCGTGAAAATCTGTTAGCTTAGTAGATCCCCTCTACTGTCTCTTCTGTAATCTTCTGGCCAGTGTTAACATAGTCCACGGACTCTGGGGTTATGTGTATTGACATAATACGTGTCAAACTGTGCCAAGCACATAATCTAATAGTGATACAGGATTCTCCAGGCTGATTAACATTTAATAAGCCCCTGTGGCAAGTGTTTAGCCTCTCCAACTGGCACACTCATCAGCTATGCCTGGGCATGGTCTGGATGTAGGAACAATCCCAGCAGGCAGTATGGACAATGTCATGCCCCTCTGACATGTTCACTCTGGCAGCCTTAGAGCCCTATCCCAGCTGACCTTTACACAGTAACCTCTCTTCCATGCTGGTACTTCACAGAATCAGAGAGTCACAGAATGACTTGGGTTAGAAGGAAGAGGACCTCAAAGTTCCAACCCACCTGAAAGGCATACCTTTCATTAGACCAGGTTGCTCAGAGCCCCATCCAACCTAGCCCGAAACACCTTCAGGAATGGGATATCCACAGCTTCTCTGGGCAACCTGTTCCAGAGCCAGTCTTACTACTCTCAAATTAAAGAATTTCTTTCTCATATCTAACCTAAACCTACTGTCTTTCAGTTTGAATACATTCCCCTTTGTCCTGTCACTGCATGCCCTTGTAAAAGTCCCTCTCCAGCCTTCTCCTAGGCTCCCTTCAACTTCAGGTACAGGAAGGTTGCAATTAGGTCGCCTCTAAACCATCTCTTCTTCAAGCTGAACAATCCTATTTGTCTCAGGCTTTGCTCATAGGAGAGTTGCTCCATCCCTCTGATCATCTTGGTGTCCCTCCTCTGGACTCACTCTGACAGGTCCCTATCCTTCCTATGCTGGAGCTCCCAGAGCTGGATGCAGGACTACAGGTAGGGTCTCACCAGAGCAGAGCAGAGGGGCAGAATCCCCTCCCCTGCCCTGCTGCCCACGCTGCTTTGGATGCAGCCCAGGACACGTTTGGCTCTCTGGGCTGGGAGTGCCCATGGCTGGGTCATGTCCAGCCTGTCACCCACCAGCATCCCCAAGTCCTTCTCAGCAGGGCTGCTCTCCATCTGTTCATCCTCAGCCTGTGTTGGGGTTGTCCCTCAGGACCACATCAAACACAGCCCGAGCCCTTTCTCTACTACGAGATAAATACCTCTTTTTCTTCCTTCCTAGAATGGCAGCTCAAGGGAGAAGAGCTTCTTAGTTCTCATAATATCTAAGGACAACAGATAGCTATGTACACCCAGAAAAATGGCAAACATTGCCTCTCTTTGTTAAGATCTCCCATAGGATTGAGGGTTTGGAGAAGATTTGGATACCAGCTGCTGTGTCTCTTGCTACTCAAAGAGAGTTAACACAGCAGCTGGGACAGATAAGCCTCACACAGATGGGCAGCCATGACAAAAATATAAATGTTTAAGACAGGGCATACACAGGATCAAGACTGCAGCCCATGTTCTGGTGTAGCTCAGCATGAATCCCAGTTCTTTGATAATACAGAATTTTTGGTCCCTGGCAACTCAGGCTGGAATGCAGTGGCTCCCTTTCAGGGTCCCATTTTTCAGCTAGGCCTCTTGGCCTAGTGTGCTGGAAGGGGAAAAAAGAGGCTAAGGATGTCATACAGGGCTGCTACCACTCAGTTGACCTCTCCAGAGGGTGTGCATGAGAGGGACTTGCACTATTCCCATGAGTGCGAGTGACTGCATGCAGGGCGTTATTTTATTCTTGACCAGGCAGATGGAGGGTCCTCATTTCAGCCAGGAAAACTAATTGTGTGTGCCCATCTGCAACCCTGAAAATGTTTCAGCTCAACAAATCATTCTGTGAGTCAGAAAGCACCAGTCTTGCAACCCCCTGCCAAATGATGGATCAACCAGGAGATGTTTATGTGTCCCTGCCCAACACCTGGTTGTTTAACAAGCAAACAACACCTTGAAAACCTCAAGGAATGCGATGCATCTGAGTGTTCCTAGTCTACATAATTTTCCCCTGTGGCTAGGGATGCCTGATAGGAGGGAAGTGAGTATACAGAAACTAGTAACATGTCAAAGAATATTTGTAAATAGTATCTTAAATTAAACACTAGTGTCATTGAATTTCAGCTCTGATTAAATAAAGCCCTAACTCTTTCCTATAGGCAAAGAACGGGGATAGCTCAGTGGCACCGACAAGGGCCACGTCTCTGGGCCACCCCTCTGTTCTTTGTCCATGGCAGAATCAAGTCAGCCTGGTTTCCATGGTTTCCAGGGGGGAGAAGGAAGAAAACAGGGATAGATTTTTGCAGGGATCGGATGCTCGGTATGCAGTGTACACAAAGCTGGGCAATATGCCATCGAGAGTGAGGGGAGAAATCTTTCATCATTTCATCAGATAGTCTCCTATAGCAACTGCAGCAGTAAAAGCAGTAGCTGCAGAGGCAGACAGCTGCATAGCAACCAGCTATGTCACCGAGGGTCCCACACCCGTTCCTCATGCATGCATGCTACTATTACAGAATGGTTTAGATACATGTGTCTCTCAAACAAGATCAAGCTTTGTAGGCACAGCACCCGAAGGATTCCACTTCCCTGCCCTGGAAGAGGATGGAGCATGCTGACCTCAGAAAGGTTCTCTGGAAAGCAACGAATGCTGCTGGATTTGCACAGTACCAGTGGGGTGAAGCAGCAATCATGGCAACAGCTCCCTGCCCACACCTAGTGCTAGCCACGACTCCACTGCAGGTTCCTCTGCCTCCTCCCTTTCCACCTCAAGGAATGGAGCACCTTCCACTTCACCATACGGTGCCCACACCAGCTCTTGACCAGCCCTGTCTGCCCACTGCTGGTCAGTGATGCCTGCTGGTCACTGAGCACACTGCACAGGCTGCACTGCCCACACCATCTCAGAGCATACCTGGTGGATGCTGTCCAGGGCTTCGCTGTCAGGGAGATATCTTGGGAGCAGGAATGTTTATAACACAGACGCCAGAATAGAGGGTGTCTTGGAAATGGGGGCATGTTGTACCCATTTGCTGTGGGCGTATTTATTCAATGCTGGTGTCTGGGCAGACCCAGGAGTGGGCCAGCAAAGGCTGCAGTGGTGGCCACCGGCTGCCCTCACTAGGGCACCAACACCAGAGCTCTTTGTGCAGAAATGCATCTCATCCCAGTGGAGAGTCTGGGCATTATGCTGTGCTCCAAGAGAAGTTCAAAATCCTGGCAAGCAAGTTTTTTTTTGTCCTGGTTACTGTTGAAAGATTTCTCCTCCTGCCATCTAAGGCCATGATTCCTTTTTAATTTCCCAGGCAGGTAGAGGAGGTGCCACACCTGTCCCTTCACCTCTTTGGCATGTCAGGCCCACTGGGTTCTGCTTGGGTTGTTCTGGCCAGCCAGTGTCAGTGGCTGGAGATGGAGAGACACTGGGAGCAGGAAGAGGAGCTGGACTTTCTGAACACCAGATGAATATTGCTCCAGAGCTGATCCCTGTCAGGAGGCTTGTGTGCCCTGCTGTGCTAGCTGCATCCATCTTCCTTGTACTTGAAAGACAGCAGCCCATCTGACAGGGATGCTGGCCATGCAAGCCTGCTTTCCAGTGACTGATCCTTTGGTTTGTTTTCAAGTCAGGCTGTCAGCTGAAGAGATGACAGATGGCCCACAGTGCAGACCTCTGTGTTTGCTGCCCAGTATCATGAAGCGTCTGATTCCAGCAAGAAGTCCAAGTTTTCTCCTTTTCCTTCCCTTACCAGCCAGAGGGAGAAGGACACTCCTCATAGCTGCCTCAGTTTTCAAGGCAGATGCTGCAGGTGGTGGTGGTGAAGCAGGAGATCTGTGACTAATCCAGCATCATAAGTAGACCACCCAGGAATGGCCCCAAAAGAGGCAGCCTGTGATGCTGCAGGCCAGGATTCTGGCTAAAGACCATGGAAGCTGAGGAGGATAGGAGGTTTTGTAGGGACTTAGTACACAGGAGCAGGGTACAATGTCACAGCCAAACATCTGGTAAGATTAGCAGAGTGGAGTCAGCCATGACCGATTGCACCGGATCAGCCATTCAGGTCTCATTCTGCCTGGAACCCCTTATGGAATTCTTAAATTTACCCTGACACTGCGTCACAGTCTGTATTCCTCACACTGTCACTCTGGCTCCTTTCAGACAGGGAGGGAGATGCAGCAAGGCAAACACCTTCCCTCTCCTGCACCTTTTCTTCACTTCTTCGCCAGAAGTGGAGGGAACGTGAATTCCCACCACATCAGAATGCCACTTTTCCATTTGCCAAAATGGAGGTTCATGCTACCCTAGGGGTCAGATTCCCTTAAGCACATTAAAAAAAATGGTTAATGCTATTTCCCCAGAGAGATTGTAAAATAACCTTCTCTTTTGGCTATTCATGGACTGCAATGATCAGGTTTGCTTTCCTGTCTGGAGCAGCAGAATTTGCAAGGCTCCTTGGAGATAAGGCAAGGTACAAACAAAAAAATCAAACATCTGCTGCAGACTTCTGCAACAAGAGAGTACTGAGAATGATGAAAGAACAAACTGAAGAGGGAAATCATACATATAAATGAGGCAGAAGATCTTGGACATCTGGAGGTAGTGACGTCTGAACACAAGGAGGAAAAAGTGAGCTGAAAGGGATCAGCAAAACAACCAAGGACTTAACTGTAGGAGGGCTGAAGTCTGGCTCTAAAGCAGAACAGCAGGTGCAGAGTATATATTATGCTGTGACAAGGTTAATTCATCAAAAAATCTTTGCTAATTGGATTTGGCACAATGATTTTGTAATAGAACCGGGCATTCTATCTTGTGAGGCAAAACATTTTTGGTGCAATAGTAATGAGTCTTAAAGCTGAACTCCGAACTTGGTCAAATAAACACAAATAAGGGAGAAGGAAATGTAGCTCTTACTAACAATATCAGCACAATGAAAATCAAAATATTAGCACATCTTATAGCAAGTACATAAATGAAAATCATCTGTTGGTTCTAATTATACAGCCAGAACACTTGTCTGCAATAGACAACTTGTAATCTTCTTGAAGATTATATCTACTTAGAGTGTCCCAAAAGCGATAGCATCTCAAGACTGATAAAGAAGTAAAAACATGATTTTACAATAATTGCAAAACACATCAGGCCCTTTCTTGCGTATAGGCCGTTTGTACCAGCATTTATATCTTTCTCTTCCACAGGAGAAGCAGTCTGAGCCTTTCAGGCTTTTGAAAGCTTCGCAGTCTTGTGTATTTGGAGGTCAGGGACAGCCTTAGGTGCCATGACTATGAGATGGTGGAGTTCAAGATTGTGAGAGGAGGGAACAAGACAAATTGCTAAATAACAACCCTTGGCTTCAAGCTCAAGAATTGTTCATCCTGATGAAGAAAGCAGAAGTTCAAGGAAAAGTAGCTAGTAAATTTCATGGAGCTTCTGACTAAAACAGAGACATAGTACGAGGAGTTCCTGAGTGAAGGCACATCTGAAAAATAGTGTGCAAGAAGAGGAAGCAGGGAGACGTCAACCAGAAGAGACACAACCTGAGCCCACAAGGGTGGGGTTGGGAAAGCCAAAGCCCATCTGATGTTGAATCTGGCAAGGGACATATAGGAAAACAAGGAGAGCTTCTACTGATGTACAGAGGAAAACAGGGCCCAGTGCTGCATGGGGCAAGTCAGGAAAGAACAAAGTGCTCGATGCATCTTGGCTCAGATTTTACCAGCAAGACCAGCCTTCGGGAGGGCACCAGGCCCCTGGGAGCAGTGGAACAGTCTAGGGCAAGAAAGACTTCACCATCATTTGAGTTATTAAATTAGGGAATGTTCAAAGAAACTGAACAGATATGAGTCCATGTGACCTGATGGGATGCACCCACAAGTGCTGAGGTTGCTAGCTCAAGGAATATCCTTATGACCTTAAATAACATTATCCCCTGGTCAGATAAGGATATGCTGCTTGCTTTGCCTTACAATTAAGACCATCAGAGGCTGCTATAATTTATTTACATGAAAAAGCAAAGTGCTACAGTTTTCAGATCAAAAGCATCTGAAACATCAGGTAGAAACGCAGCCTTTTGCAGAAAATCAATGCATTGATTTGCTTGCATTTTTTTGTTAAACAAAGACAAGGAGAGAGCAGAGAAAGAAATAAAGGTAAAATGAAGGCTCAAGCACGAAATCAGATATTTGTTTTGGAGCAAGGAAGCCAGAAGCACTAAAATAAAAGAAAAAAGGAGCAGTCTTTGCAGCAGGCATATATGGAAATTCAATTTAATTGAAGATACTGTAATTTCTTTTTCAATCTGGTGGTGTAGTGATGGCTTGATCAAAATAGTGCAATTGACATTGCATAGGGTGATGGCATTTTAATTTCCACATAGCTGATCAGACAGACACATTTGTTGTTTTTATTCCTGCGTTTTATAGCCATCCATGACCATTTGCACATCTGGTCATCAATCTTTAGAAAGATTTAACACGCCACAGAAAATTGCCCACATTTCAATTTTCATTAGCTTTGTAAAAAGAAATATGTTCCATTAATAAAAGAAAAAAATAGCAAAACCCAAAACCACAAAAGGCTCAAACTGCTTGCTCAAGAGCAGCAATTTCTCAAGGCCATTGTCTTATTTAGGAAAATACTACTACTACAGTAAGTATTATGTGCATCTATTATGTCTGAAACACGTAATGTTACTATTAATTTACCACCATGTTTAATAGAAAGGCTTGACTTTGTGGTTCTTTTCTAGGAAGGAATGAAAATAAATCTTTTTTTAAGAACAAATATTTGAAAATAAAACATTTTTACCAAAAAGATTTAAAAAATAATTTTTTAAAAGAAATTTATTTTAAAAATACCTACAAGCATCCTGTCAACATCAGTAAAGAAGGGCAGAGGCAGAGGGAAGTGATTAAGAAATCACTGGAACTGTGTGCCAGTTTGGGCCAAATTCAGGGAAACGTCCAAAAGGAACGTCTCCTCCTCCCCCACCAGGTTCGGGAAAAAAAAATTTTCTTCGGAGGAAAGTGAAGGGAAAAAACTATTTATTTAACAAACACACAGGAAAAGGACAATAATGCGAGATAATAAAACCTCTCGCTCTGGAAAGAAACCTGGGAAGATTTGAGAGTCCTTCTGTAAGTGTGGTCTCTCTCCTCTTTGGAGCTGGGTCGAGGTAGGCCCACCTCCGGGCCTCGGGGAAAAACTCTCCCAGTGTGTTCTGATGTTGAAACAGTCCAGAAGAGAAGAAGAGAAAAAAAAAAAACAAAGTTCCAAGAAAACAAGGTTCAACTCTCCATCTCTCTCTCCAGAGAAAAGGGGCTGAAAAGCTGGCTGAAAAGCAAGAAGGTGCTTCCTCCGCTCTCGCTGCTGCAGCAGCAGCTAATCTCTGCGTCCTTGAAGCACAAACTGTTTTGAAAAGTTCGCTCAGTTTTTATCTCTCTCTCTTGCACCCAGTTTTAAAGACACAGAAAGGCTCAGGACCATATCTGGGCATAGAGCGATGATAGGGGATACAACAGCATAAAGTCACCCCAAGACAAACTGCTGGCTCTTGCCATGCAAAATCAGGACAGGTGAGATGTACCAGAAATAAAAAAGCAAATAAATATGAGAGGAAAAAATCGAATGTAGAAAACCAATGGAAATTAACAGTAGGACCTACAGGTAATGACACGTATTTGGAGATTAAAAAGGCAGCACAAAATAGTAGTAAGGCATTTAAAACCATCAAGAGAGTCAAAAAATTGAAGTCTCTTGTGAGTGACACATTGAGAAAATTTGTTCCTTATACCAGGGATGCTAAGGAGGTTATAATGGCAGTATCAATGCTTCTATACAGCTAGAGTTGTTTCTTCTATAAAAAATCCAATTTTCACCAATCAATATATTCTGGAACTTGTAAATTATATCAAAATATTGTCCTTTTCAAGAAATAGGCCGCGCACTGAAAATCGTATCTTCATTATTTTTAAAACTTAGCCTGCTTTATGGGGAGAAATGTATTGGTAACAGGCTTTGTTACTGTCATAAACCAATCAATCAGAGTTCCCTTGGAGCCAGGCCTCATTTATGTAGTAACACCTCTACAGATTTATTTAAGCCATCCCTAATGTGTGCAACTCAGTAGGTTCCAGTCTGTTCTGAAGGGCTGGTTTTTAAAGAATGCACTTTGAACATCTGATTTGATTACTGATATACTTAATTCACACGGTGGTTTTGCAGAATCAGAGATTTAATCTCAACATTATGAGCCCTATTAGGGCAAAAGCCAGTCAACACTTACTTTTTTCAATCCAAACATTTTTTAGTTTTTCTATTGAGGCTGTGGGCTTATCAAAGAAAGGCAGTTCTTTCCTGAATTTCACTTCACCTGTCTCTTTGATTTATCTATGCTTCATGTTCTAATAGTTCAAAAGACAGATACAAGGCATCTTTAGAGCTCTGTACCATAACCAAAATGTAGTCAGGATCACAGAGACACCACTACAAAAAAAAAGAGCCTAGAAAATAACTTTTTCATTCTAATGCAAGACAGCCTCTAAGACAGACGCAAGATAAAAATCGACAAAAGTAATTGAACATACAACTCTGTCTGGAATAGATGAGAGGTTAGATGCTTTAATCTTTTGGTTTAAGGTAGGTTTTTTGCAAAAGGCTAGGACTTTCACAAAAAATCATAGTGCCTGTATCAACAGAATAGTAGAAATGCATGAGAGTCCATGAAGGACCAACAGGGGAGCAGGATTATTCTGAAGGCCTGGAGCCCATGGGAATGACTCACGCTTGAGCAGTGTGTGAAGGACCACAGCCTGGGAAGGACCCAGACGAGATGAAGGGAACAGCACAATGAGAAAGGACCAGCAGAGAGGAGCTCTTTTAGACTGATGGCAAGTCCCATTCCCCATCTTCTTGTCCCACTCTGGGAAGAGGGCTCAGGGTTGGAGGAAAGAAGCTGAGCCTGGGAAAGGGGAGAAGAAAGGTGCTGTTGTACTGTTTCTCCTTTTATTTCCCACTACCAAATCATTAATTACATACGTACTTCAACTGCCCAGAAATTAAACTAATTTCTCACAAATTGAATCTGGTCTGCCCAAGAAGGTAATTAGTAAGTGGTCACCTTGTCTTCTCCACCCACAAGATTTCTCATTCCTGTTCTTCCCATTTCCCTCCACCCTCCCTTCTATTGTGAGCAGAGTGAGTGGCCAGGTGGGAGTTTGGCTGTTGGCCAAGGGTTACCCACCATACGCTGCTTTCACAAGCCTTCAAGCAAGAAAGGTATTCCTTTAGGAAAAAAATAATGTCAAGGAAACTATTGAATTTATATGAAATATTTCCAAGCAATACAACAGTAAAAAAAAATCACTAATTTTTAAACTTGTAAAATGATAATAAACATGAAAAGGGATTTCCCATAGCTTTAAATTAATCTGACAGGATCTTCTCTTGTTTCACAGGAATTTATGCTAATGCTGGTTTGTGGTTGGATTAAAAAGGAACCAGCTTTAAGAGAAAAGTCAATTTATTGAAATTCGATCACAGATTTTCTTCACAGCTCTTAGCTAAGAAATCCTGGTTTAATATAATTGAAGAAACATTTTGTGATTTTCTTAAACAAACAAACAAAACCCAGAAAACATTTAGAAAATAATAGAGAGAGTACCTCTTTGTGCAGCTCTTAAAAATATTTTTTTCCCGAACTCAGACATTCTTCTGTTGTGTCATCTTCAATATTTTATGTTTTTCCTTAGAAATATTAGGCCAGATTCTGGGGGGTTTGTCTGCACATTAAACTTGATGGAAATCAAGGATTGTTTTGTGCAACTACAAAAAGTGATCAGTAATTCAAACCCCATGTCCTTGTTTCAGTCTTAGATATAGTTCAATGCACTGAAAACAGTAGTATTTCTTTCTTTTATTCTAATAAATGCTGATCTGTGGCTAGGGTCTGTGTTAAAATTGTTTCTTGTTTGAACACGTGAAAAATTAGTCTTCTTTCACTCAGAGAGAGGGGAACAAATTCTACATTTTATTTTTCTGATGTTGTCTCAAGAACAAGAAGGCATTGTTTGTGTAGAAGTTTTTGCTTTCCCCAGCAACAATTTCAGCACTGCAAATGCAGTCCAATGCCTCTGACTGTAAACACAGAAATCCATTAGACTTTGCTGGGAGATGAACCCAGTCCTAACTGCCAGACACTGGTATTTAATGAGATGGTCTCTGATGTGTGTCGTAAATATAAAGGAGCTTATTGACTCTTGTTGTGAACCAGTGTTTTTAGGTGAGGGGCACAGGTAAAGGCTCTGTGGTTTTGCTGAAGGTAGAGAGAATATATAAAAGTATTTCTTTGCGGTTTTATTACGGCTTTTTATGTTCATGTTAGTCCCAGGGAACTCGTGTTAAGCAAAGCAGAAATTCCTGAGTATCCTTCCTATTGAAAACATTATGTTCCCTTCAGCTATAACACTGAAAATGTGCTTTCTATATCACAAAGGGAAATGAAAGGATATTTTAATAAAAGGATGACCCTCTCAGTAAAAATGCCTATTTTCCCCATGTGCAGCACGTAACACCTGCTGTCTCCCTATAAAACAAATGATTGATTCTGAATCACTTTGTATGGCAGAGTTACCTTGGGAACAAAATCATGTACCAGCTGTGTCACAGCCATCACTCAGCAATTAGCTGAACTGGTCCTCAAGCAGAAACAATGTCACTTTATCTCACAGGTCAAAGATTTCAGGTCAAAAGAACACAGCTCTGTATTTAATTTTGTATATCTAAGTCAGTCTGCAAAACGCTACAAAGAGACTTATGGGGAAAACCAAGGGGAAATCTTATTCTGTTGCACAGAGATTTAATAAACTGAAACTGGCCAAAATTAAATATTGCACTTGTTCTCTGAAAAGTATACTTCACTTTCAACACTGAGGCAACAGACCTTCCCATAAAATGTTACCCAACTGCTAGATGAATTGTGTGATAATTACGATAATCATGGACTTGGTGATCTTAGAGGTCCTTTCCAACTTAAATGATTCTATGATTCCAAAAAATGCAGGCTTATAACATAAGAAAAATACAAAAGGTTTGCTTAATTCTTGAGTATTCTGTATTTTGAAAAAAAAATTAAAATTCTAATTTAATCAATTCAGGATCCTTTATTAGTGAAACTAATAGTGCTAAAACAGCTCAAGCATTGACTTCACAAGATATTTGCTGTAGTGACCTCAAACTTCCAAAAGCACTGGGGTTTTGCTAATTCGCTCATAAAACCAGCCCAAATGGTGGGACCCCAATCCCCTAGTAAAGAATTCTATTTTACCAAAGGCTTACAAGTCTACAGTAATTCTCTGAGATTACACCTTCCCTTATGAACCTTGATGCCTTGGCATGGCTACAGAATAAGACTGCAAGGGGTGCAGGTGCAATGAATTTTTTTCACCCCTACCCATTCCTTCTCTCTCTTTCCCACACCAGGCAGCAGTGAGAGGAGCAATCAGTTGAATTTTTCAGGAGTTAAAAAAAAAAAGGCAGCATCATGCCAGCCCTAATGGTAATACCACCCAGACTATTATGAGTGACAGCTCGCAGCAAGTTCAGTCTGGAGCCCTGCTCTGGGCTTGCTCTTTGAAATAGTTTTACACACTTCTTTAAAATTGTAGGAAAAGTTTTTCTAGAAGACCTCTTGAGGTCTAGCACAGTCCCCTGTCCCAAGCAGACCCCAGTTGCTAGCTCTCATCCTTTTACTTCTGTAACACATCCTCCCCACCATTATGTTTCTTTGCAAATGACAAAAGGGATCAATAAAGGTGATGCAGGACAAAGTGGAGATGGGTACAAAACACAATGGGTACAAAAATAGGCAACCAGCAAGTTTTAATCATTCACCAACCTTGATGACCGCAGAGTGGAATGTGTGAAAACCAACTAATCAGCTGGATTTCTAGCAACCTTCTAACAGGTGCAGGGCAGCTACCTATGTGGAGCAAAGCTCCTTTATTCTCTAGCTCCAGCTTTCCAAGTTCAGGCGATGGCCTAGGAATGTGCAGTCACAGCCAGAGGTCACACTCTGCTTTACAATCATCATCACGATAGTTTCTTGCAGTGCAGATATATCACACTTGAGACAGGATTTTGTCTGAATGGATGGATTATCTTGAATGAGGAAACTTGTCACCTAGGGAATTTTATATTATTTTAAGGAGGCTTCTGGAGGGATAAGAAATATCAAAGAGACTTTTCCATGTGGAAAAGAAACAATCATTCATTGTTCCTTTAAAATGAGGGTATTATGAAAAAGGTGATTTTTTTTAATAGTGAGCAGCAGAGCAGTATTGCAGTGATCTTTACCAGATTTAACTGTTAATATTATCCTCTGTCTTTCTAAATACCTCTGGATTTGTATGTTTGGGTGCCTAAGAAATATTCACAGGTAAGATGGTATCCACAGTCTGTTGATTGATAGAAAATATTGCCTATTATTTACAGAGGAGGAAGTAAATCATCTATTGCTAGAGACATAAAGCTGCAACAAAACTGAGGACTAGTCAAGGCTGTAAGGGATGGGTTAGGAAAGGATTAATACTAAGACTAGCAAAAGTTACAGTGAAGTATTTCTATAAGGGAAAAGCTTCCAATTAAGATAAAGGCACAATTTATGTGTTATTCTAACATGAAATAGTTAATATTGCTTTAAAAATCCTGGACATTTTGAAATATCTGACAGAGATGAAAGAAGTAACATGTAGAGGTAAATTTTTATCTTTGATGACCTGTCATGAAATGTATTGAGTACCAGCTGCTGTGAATTTAATTTCAAAGTTGTTTTTGACAGCTTGTTCCAATTATATCCTTATTGAAAGGCTAGATTTTTGGTAGATTGACAAGTTTCCTTTTTATTTTTACCTTCTAATGAGCAAAACAATCTGTTACAGTATATTGATCCAGCTTATTTATTTCTAGATATTTAAAATATGGTCTGTTGTCCTTCTCTTCAGATACTCTTACCACCTGCGGTACAGCCAAAAATATACTTGCATTTTCAAAAATAGGTGGGGGGAAAGGTCACTTTAAAGGAATTAGTGCTTTTTTTGTGAAATGAAACTATTTTAAGAGCTGTGGGCTTGTATTACTTAAAGGGAGGATTAAAGTATCTGACTACGAATTGACATAGGCACACTAAGGGTCATTAGACCTCTCCAGAAACACAATAGACCACATAGCCTACTTAAATGGCATGGATTATGACTAATATTTGGATACAATCAACATCTCTTGGCCTGGTTCTGAGCAGTGCATGAAGACCTGATTGAGGATATCGCTGTTGCAGAGTCATCCCGTGAGAGTGATGGTAACATGCAGAGTGTGGGAGCAACAAAGAGTCCCTGCATCCATTCAGTTTCAAGAGGGGCCCCATTGACAAAAGAGAGCTTCTCAAAGGATGGGAGACAACAGCCACAACTAGTAGCACGGGACATTTTGCATGGGGCCGAGAAATCTTTGCTAAAGCAGGTTTAAACATTGCCCAGAGAAGTGACAGAATCACTCTCCTTGAAAGTTTTTGAAACTGTCCAGAATGAGACCTTGGCCAGCCTGATCCAGCTTTGTAGTTAGCTCTGCTTGGAGCAGGTGACTAGAAGAGGAGCTTCCAGCCTAAACCTCCTTTGAGTCTACGATTTTTTATAAAGAAGCTATCAATTAAATAAACCATTCTCCCGGGTAGCAGAGAGAGCATTCTGATCATCCATCATGTTGGAAATCCAGAATACATTCCACTTGCTGGGGAGAACTTCAGAAAGCCAGAAAGGAATTATAATGGTTGAATGGTGGTGTAAAAGAAACAAGAGCAAGGACTATAACAATCCTTCAGTAATGAGGAAAGAGGAAGGATGATCAATACTGCTGGATTAAATGTAAAAGTATCCTAAGACTGTCCAGGCATGAAAACTAAGAATAAATCCTTTTTAAATGCTTCAGGAGATGGAAGGCAGAGAGACAATCAGCAGAAATAAAAAGAGAAGAGGATACAGAAGAGACAGAGAAAAAATAACTCAAATGTGGAAAAAATACTTATCACCAATTTATTATTTCTCTACCATTTCCATCTTACAGGATACATGAAGTATCAATATATTGTAACATGAAACCAATTCAGGTATACAAAATTGTTCTAAAATTTAAGATAGGAACGCTGCAAATGAACCAGCAGAAAAATTCCCAGAATAAAAATTCATGAGGTTAAAAGAAGGACCTGCTCCTGAGATGACGAAACAAAAATGTGCCAGACTGTGATTGATGGTATAATCAGTGGAGTACAGCTGATCTGGATAATTCAGCAATGAGGGTTCAGTCTCAACTTTTTTGATATTAATTACATTATATTTTCATTTAACTTGCTTTTCCTGTTAATTTAACAGTGGCACAAGGTATTAATGCTATTACAGCTAAAGTAGCATCCTAATGAGATGAATCAGATTATGGCCATAATAAGAATTTCCACCTGTGTGAGCATTTGAATTTCCATTCTGTGAAACAAGAATTGAGGTTTCAAAAATACATCTGTAGCTTTTCATATCATATATGAAAATGCACCCATGCACGTGGAACATCATTAATACTGCAAGACTGCATTACTAAACATTCTGGTCAGGACATACTTCTACAGTAATTGTGTCTTTGCTTGTTTATCTTGTAGTCTGAATGTTAAAACGGGAAAGGGAATAACTCAACCTTTTTTTTTTTTTTGTAAGCTTGTTAATAGAGTATTTACTTCCCATTTTCAAGGATCAAAGAAGGACAGAATAATGCAGTCACCCTGGTAAGGCGGCAAAGACTCTTGGGGAGCCAGAAAGACCAAAACAGTTGCAATAAATAAGAAGTAAACACCGTATGCATGGTAAAAGCACATTTTTGTTCGGGTAATGTGCATTCAAACTTTAGTAGTATATAGTATAGATTAGATTTATTGATAACTTTTTAAAAGCATGCAGTGTTTTACATCTGTTCATGTAATGAGACAGACAATCAGAAAAGCATAAGAATTTCACTGTATGCTTTGATGCCGGGAAAAGCTGAACACATTCAGCTCCCTTTTAAATTTAGGATGGTGGATCAGAGATCAAAAACTTTGCACTATGGACAAGGAGATAACAATGTTAAAGCTGACATAATTTATAAAAAAAAAAATAGTATAGCTTCATCTAATACACAACACCCCCACCCCTCTCCACAAATATTAAATATCTATGAACTCTTACCCATATCTTCAGAAATTATTGGGAGAGATCAACCAGATAATATCATTATTCAATAAATATCATAAATTAAATAAAAATTGGGTGGGTTTTTTGGTGGTTTTTTGCAATGATATGCCTAAATATTTCTGCTAGATGGTTGTTCAGCTTCAAATACTATCTAGTAAATTCCCTGTATAAGGTAGATGATTCTACCATTAGCTACCCATCCTTCATTTACAATTTTCAGCATTCAAAGATGAGCACAGAAATCTCAGATTATATTTCCTTTTTTTGCTATTTATTATTCTAAGTGTCTTTATTTTGCTTTTTGAGAAAAAAAAAAAGTTAACGTAAGCTCAGGCATTCTTTATCCCAAAATAATTCTCTTATTTTTGAAGAAGCAAAAGAGTGCACACAGACCTCTATTAAAGGAGATGGAATATTGAGTATTTTTCAGTTCATTGCTCAAAGAGAGTGCACTAAAAATCAATTTGGCTAATTGAATATAGTGCTAGAATATAGTTAAATGTCTTTAGACCCCTTCCAAAAAAACCCAGGTCTGGTTATATACTTACACAAATTCTATCAGAGTTAAAATATGTCAGCCAATACTACATCCCACTGCTAGAAAGGTTTTCTGCATTGAAATCTAAATTTCTCTTCTTTTATTGCGATTTCATCATCTTTATTAATGTTTCTCTTTTTTGGTGTTAATGACTTTTAACTACATGTAGAATAAAGTCATGAGTTTTAAATAAGAAATACAGGCAGTTATTGCTTTACTTTGTCATGTATCTTCTCAGAATTGAGATAATTTTGACTCTCTGCTTTCAAATCTCTCCAGGATGTCAATACTTGGTAACAAGACCAGCCAAACAAGATAGCACATAGAGTCTTTGTTGTTTAACAATCGCTTGGAGTGCCTATTCTTCTCCTGGTGTGAAATGTTGTTCTTCTTCATGTGCCAAAAAAAACTTGGCAAAACATGCTGCACTCTTGCTAATTTATTGTCATTGCCTAGTCTCTTTCAGACTTTATATTGCTGAAAGGCAAGGATACCTGAGCAAAGTCAATTTAACCCTCTCTTGTTGTTGTTGTGCAACTCAGGGGGAAAATAACCATCTGCAGGAGCAACTTGGAAGGACTCCCGGTGTGATAAAATGGGAATAGCAGTTGTTTGTGAACAGCCACAATGCCTTGTTATAATTTTTATTCACCACTCAATCAGGTAGCATTCTAATTTTTATTTAGGTAGATAGCTCTTATTTGAAGACAGATAAGAGTATTCTCTAAGCATGTGCAATTTGCCACTGTCTTTATTGGCACTTTCACCTACTTACATCAAGAAGTACCATCATCCCCCTGTCTCCAAAAGGAAAAATGTTCAAAGGAAAAAGAGACTGAGGAGAAAAAAATATAACAAATAAACAAATAAAAATAGCATGAGGGATAGAAAATTAAAGCAAAGGAAGGAAGAGGGAGTCAAAAAAGTAAAGCTGAAAAAAGGGCAGGGGAGTGTAACACCCTTGTCCTAAAAATCTTGCATTCTCTTGAATTGGCTTTTATATTATTTATTGAGTTTGCCATCTGTTCATAGATACCAATGAGTGCTTCTGCCAGCCCTAGGGCAACACTACTCAAGATGTTTCTTCCTTGTTCCCACTAAATTATACTGTTAATGGGTCAAAGCAAAATTGTTGACTGCACAGATTCAAAGCACTGAAGAAACTCTAGGTAACACCTTTTCAAAACATCTGTATGAATCACATACTTGTGATTTATTTGTGATTAACCTACTTCTGAAACAAGAAGTACTAATACTCTTCTAGATCACAGGTATAGTGAGAAGAGGCAGAGGGCCTGTCATTCCTGGTAGGCATTTTACCTGCTTAGAGCTCTGGTGGTGGCTCTCCATATGCATGCTCATCATGCTTTCTCAGGATCAGCTCCATTCATCGTCTTGCTAGCAGTAGTTGGGGTACCCTGCCCAAGCACCTGTCCTTCTAGGCCTCTCAGTCTCCTCCGAAACTGCCCCAATCTCTTCAATGCCAGTTTGCTGTGGCACCTTTGGGGCTGGATGGTAGGTACGGGAATGGAGAGCAGGGAGACTGACCGTTCCAATTCACTGGAGTGAAGTGAAAAAGTTCTGCTGTGCTACAGGTAGGAACATGTTTTGGACAAGCAATTTAAGTCATTAAATTGAACTTCTTATCTCCCTGAAAACAATACCTAAAGGATTTCCCTATGAAAAACCTAATAATGGTTTTACAACTTTCCTTCTGGCAGCAGCTCACTGTGTGCCAGTAAATTCCTCCTCTTGGAATGCATTCCAAGGCAGAATTTGCCAGCTGCACTGGAATGATGTACATTGGTGTCCCATGGACATGAAGAGTGCACTGGTTTTTGGCAGTGCTATGGATAGCTCAGGAGTGCGTTCAGCACTGATGCAGTGTTGCTTTGGGAAGGATCTACACTCGGACAACACTCTCAGGCACATGGTGTGATTCTTGGGGTGTCCTGTGAAGGGCCAGGGGTTCGATTCAGTGATCCTGATAGGTTCCTTCTGACTCAGCATATTCTATTCAATGGTTCTGTGATACACTTGCATCCAGGGTTCTCATTCTACCTGATGTAGAATGCCTATGGAATGCCTCTGTAGACCTGTCAAGTGAAGTACTAATTACACTGAGATGAGCTGCAATTATGAAACGGGGAGCAGGTACCAAATTCTGTCTGGTTTAGGTAAATCTATGCATCACTACAGAAGGTAGAGTCTGAAGTTACTTCTTTGCCCTTCCCTTTTGCAGACATCTTGGAAAATAGACTCAGGTATTCCTAAGGTATTCCTCTATTGATACGAGCAATATTGAATTTGTTTAGGTGTGTTCAAGTTCTATTAAAATTTTTGAATGACTGTTTGTCTGGTCCTTTTCACTAAAGCTTCTATGACAGACAGTGGGAAATACCCAGAGGACAGTGATAACCCTTTTTGGTTTGGTTGTTTTATCTCATAATGTGCTGTTAATTTTGTAACAGGAATGTCCAAGAAATGTTGAGGTGATATCTTCATTCTCCAGTGTAAAACACTTCGTTCATAAAGTTATGGCTTTTCTCTCTAACGGGTGATACAAAATTTTTCTGGTTCCCATCTGTATCTCTTTTATCTGTTAGACACTGCTCCTGGACTTCTAAATTGTTTCATACTTTACAGGAAGGAGATGTGCATTAAAGGCCCATTTCAATGGTAATAAAAATAGAATCTAATATGGCACAACATATTACAAGTGAAGACATCTGTTCACATTATTATGAGAGTCTCAGTCCAATTACATTTACTATAAATTATGGAAGAACAATTGAGATAAAAATGTGCATATTATTATTTCAGAGCTTGAGGCTGAGTTGAAGATTAGGTTTCTGTGCATCCTGAATTCTGAAAGCATTTTCTGACATATCACAATCCAGACTTACTGCAATAACATAAGAAATTGTATTCAAAAGCAGGTTAAAGACAACTTTGCAAATATGCTTAAACATTGGTTGGCCCAAAAAAACCCAGGATTTAAACAATCTAGGATTTAAACACTGTCTTTAAACAAGAAACTGTGTCATGTCATATTGTCCTGGAGAGATACTCTTTTAATGTAATAGTTACCTTCTTTTAAAATTGGTACATGGTTTACTCAGAATTCAGGAACATTCAATGCAATTCCATTCTTTGATGCAGCGATATCGCTGGGGAATTTAACCTACTGTTTTAAAAAAATTGATTTCTAAATAGACTGGCTCTTTTGAGATGAGAAAGGATTTTATTTTTTCAGCAGGCATCAGCAGGATCATAGGATTATAGAATTTTATAGGTTGGAAGGCACCCATAAGGATCATCTGGCCCAAACTCTACCTCTAAACAGAACCAACATAGATCACATTATTCAGGGCATTGACCAGTTAAGTTTTGAATAATTCTGAAGCTTGACATTTAATGAAGTCTCTTAGCAGTCTCATTAATCGTAATTTTTTCCCCTAACAATTAATTAGAATTGCACACTTTGCAATGTCTGTCCATTTCCTCTCACCCTATCACTTTTATCCCTAAAAAGCATCTGTCTCCAATTTTTCTAAACCTTCTCTTTAAGTAGCTGAAGAAAGCAACAAGATCCTTCTCTTATCCTTCCCATAAATCATAGTGGAGTGACAAAACTGGACACAGTTCTCTTGACAGAATTTCAGCAGTGTTGAATAGAGAGGAGAAAACACTTCTCTACCTGCCAGCTTCACTCTTGCTTATGCAGTTTCAGTATTCTTTGTGCCTTATCACAAGGGTGCATGGCTGACTCATCATGTCGTGTTCATGAAAATCCCCAGGTCCTTTCTGATAGTAAATAACATCAGTGAATGGGAAATGTGTAAGGCTGGCATTAACCCAAAGAAAAGATTTAATAAACAGGAAGAGTATGAGATGGGTCCTCTGTTAAACACATTCTAGCAATTCAGTTTGCATTTATCAAAACAGATTGCTGTTGATTTACTTCATGTTATTGCCACAACTTCACTGTGTCACAATGTATTAATACCTCAGAGCTTCGTCTTACCTCCATAATATGCCTTTTTATGAAATTAACCAACATTTTCCTCTCACTTTTGATACTAATAAGCTAAAATTGTTCAAGCACTAGAACCTGAAATGTAGTCTGTACCTTCTCTGCGAATGAAAACTACATTTGCTGGCTGCCTTCAGTGACTCTCCAGTCAACCACTGGAAGCTGCCTGGCTGCTCTAGTACTTTGGTGTGTGAGCCCCTTACCTTCACCTTTCCTGATGTGTGTGTAGTTTACTTGCCTGTGTGCTGTAATTAGACACAGGAAGTTCATGGACAAAACCCTTCTGGTTTTCCTAACTTCTCATAGGATTCCATATCTCACATGCTCTTTCTTGGTTGTGATAGGAAGCCACAAGCTGGAAAGAAGGTGTTTTGCATCTTGATTCACAAATGACTGACACGAACCTGGAAAACACTTGAAGTCTCTAACAACTGGCAACAAAATGGGAATAGCAGTGGTTGGACTGCAAGGCAGGACACAGGCTTTGGTACATAACCTCCATATTATATATATACACATATATTTGGTATATAACCTCCGTGTAGACAGTATCTGGATTTCAGTAGCTTATAAGAATGTTCTTTCTCATTTCAGCACACTGAGTCTGAATGTTTTGGTTTCCAGGAACACTACAAGGATCTCAGACTTCTGCAAAGAGTGAAAGTTACTTGGGACTATGAACTTGTGTGTGTCAGGGTAGGTCAACTAGTACCATGAATTTGTTTTTAATTTCCGACATTGTAACAGCTTGGAATGATTATGTCCTTAATTTAGTGTCGCAGGTACAGCAAATGCCTTGTTTTTCAGTCAGTAAATGAAAACTAAACTGGGTAAAGCACATTTACCACAGAATCATCTACGTGGGTATCACCTTCTGAATTCATTTTCTTCTCTCTTACATAAATTTGCTGATGAAGAGCTAATGCTTAGACAGCAAAACAGGAAGCTCAGACCACTATAGGTATCCAGAATTATTTTATAAACATACACATGGAATACAGTTGTTTACCATAATGGTTATTGTCAATGATGGCATCTACTTGAAGTTTTTTCTTACATTTTTATCTTGCTAAGCTTTTCTGCTTCTTCCTTTTTACATGGAAAACCAAGAAATTTTATTCCACCTTTCTATTGCTTTGATCTATTGCAGTAGTCACTGCTTTTCTTTTGCAATGGACAAATAATGGGGTTTTTTCTTTTTTTTCTGGCCTACCTTATTTTGGCTGTCCCTCTCTGCATGTCATTCCTTCTAAAGTGCTCATGTCCTTTCTCTTAGAACTCATCCACCAGCCCTTGAAGGCAGATCTAGTCTGGTTTTCTTTGCATGCCCTGATCTCTGAGCTCCCGTTATAATAAATTTCCCTTAATAATGGGGTATCACATTGACCAGAACCTTCGGGTAGATCTTCTGGCACCTTTTCTAAAATAAACCCTACCAAAAATATCCAAAGATCTTTCCATCTCTAAAGTTAGGTCTCGTGAGAACACAAACTGGATGGCAGTTATTTTGCTGACAATGAAAATTCATCTATTTGGGGAGACATAATTCAGAACAACTGTAAACAACCTTTGTAAACAACTTTACCTTTGCTGATTGTCTATGCAAAGTTATGTCAGACATTACAGCTATAACAAGTACCTCACTGGAAACATGTGCAAAGGCTAGTGTAGTAGTCACTGCTCCTTTCTTCAAGAAAACAACCAAACAAAAAAAAAGAAAACCAAACCAAAACCAACCCAAACCAAAAAAAACCCCAAACCAATCTTCAAAAAGTAGTTTTCTGATTCTAAGCAAAAAAGTCCAAAGTCCTGAGAAAGAGAAATTGCTCTGAGCAACTTTCAGACACATTTCTAAACTAATGAAATGAGCTATATGCATGTCTGGATTGTCCCTTTGGAGAAGATGTGACAACAATATCTAGATTTTTAGTGTGACCTTGGTTTTTGACTATACCCTTGTAAAAACGAGTGCAAGGATCTCTTGGTAGGAACTGGAGATTGCTCCTTCCCTAGAGAAGAACTGGGTGTGCTTATGGCGTGGCATGCAGGAGAAATAAGAGACAGCATGAAGGTAGAAGTCTACAGCCAAAGAGAAATCTGAACAGCTTTTTTTTTTTTTTTTTTGTACTTTTCTTAATAGATCTGAGGGAGCCTGTGCTTGTCTTGTACGCAGGGCATAGCCTGAGGTTTTCTTTCACATTTGGTATAAAAAGGGTCTGACTTCTCATGTGCACTTAAACATTTACTTTGCTGCTTGTCTCTATACATCAGCCATTGAAAGACTGTTTGTCAGAAATGACAACTTCACTGAGGTAAATGCTCTACCTATTGTTCAAATACACTGTGCTAAATAGATTTGCTCTATCAACAAAATTATCAACCACTGTCACGGTGTTTCAGGAATTTCTTTTGTCCCTGGACCCAAATCTCTGATCCAGTGTATGTCAAATCATGACTCTAGATAATCCAAAATATTCTCTGGGAACATCTGTCCAATCAAGTAACTTAAGGATTTCCCCCATGCCAGTTCCCTGGTTGTTCAAAATGCATACACACGTGTAGGTTTATTTGTTTCCGAGCACTATCTCAGATTAAGTCCAACTAGTTTTCTCTGAGAAAAATGCAAATGCAATTCCCATCACCACTTGGAACAGGAAATATGGGTAAGTGCATGGCAGAATTGGCTCTTTCTGCCAGACTCAGCCATCTTGACACAAGGACCTAGGGCACAGAGTACGTGGGCACACATTATACTGATGTTACAGAAATACCCATTCTGATGGGCTGTGACAGAGTCCTTCATGGTGTCCCAAAGGCTTTGAATGAAAAGCCCACAACACCTAATAGCTGTATCCTGGGGCCGTGGGCTTGGCCTGAGTCTCCTTTGGTCTACAAAGACTGTGTGGAGTTCATGCAACCAGTCCTCTTGCTCTCGGCTGCATGGAGCCTTGCTCGGCCTTGCTCAGTTCCACTTACACAAGCCAGGTCAGGCAGGGAGGTGAAATGAATGGGCACTTGAAGGACACATGAAGGACAATGTCATGGATGAAGGCAAAGCCACTTAATCAGTTCCAGCTACTGTGAGACTGCTATAAGGACTCCCCAGAGCCTTCTCTTCTTCAGGATGAACAGCCCCAGCTCTCTCAGCCTTCCCTTGTACTGAAGACACTTCATCATCTCTGTGATCTCGTGCTGGACTTGCCCCAGTAAGCCCACATGTTTTCTTGTCCTCAGGAGCCCGGAGCTGAACACAGCAGTCCAGATATGTCTCACCAAAGCCAAGAAGAGACGAAGGGCCATCTCTCTTGACTGCTGATGACGCTGCTCATAAGGCAGCGCAAGATTCTTTCGGACTTAGCAGGCCTCAGCTCCTCGCTCCTCTCCCAGCTCTGCCAGATTTGAGCTCTCCTAAATTATGTGCGTTTATCAAGCTTTCACATTGTTTAATGTTTTGAAGGCAGAGATTTATCCATTCACAGCAATGCTCCTTCTGCAGCCTGCCTTAGTCATTGAAAATTCCTTACAAGTTTCAGTTACGATGAGGAAGAGTATTTTTCATAATAGGGCTGTAAACAACATATAATGTGAACATTTTCACAGCAACACATCCCACCTCCCAAGACAGCATTTTAGCTGGCAGCTAAGTTTACTTTACATTTTTAGCTCCTAAAGATGGCAGTTGTTAATCTGTATATTATTAATTGTTGTGGCATATAAAGCAGTCAACATATCAATTTGGCAAAAGCAGTCTCATAAAGTATGCAGAATATGCATATAGGTTGTGGACTATTAATAAAGAAGTACCCTGCTCATGAACAGGATTTTTCTTTGTATCATTATTATTGTGGTAGTAACATTACCTTGATCAATGCTCTATTTTACTGGTGCATTTCTCTTGAGTGCTCCTAATGGTACAATCAGATGTGTGCAGGTCACTGAGGAGTAGGATCATGGCAAATTTTTGGAGACAAATTGTTTCCTCATTGGAAAAAAAAAGCGGAATGAATGCAAGAATTGGCTGGTTTATACAGAGGCATATTGACCTGCAAAAGTTTCTGTGCACATCCTGTTCTTGAGTTACAGAAACAAATTTAAGCATGTATTAGTGCCCAAGAGGCAAAAGCAAAGTAAAGTGAAAACTGGGGAGAATCAAAAGATGCCAGAAGCAAACACCACTTACTAATTATTTCCCTCTTTTCTTGCTCTGCCTAAGTGCTGCAGTCCATTTAAGCTGGTTAGAGCTTCACTTGAATCACGAGTACTTAAAGGTAGACTCAAATGGCTTTGTCCTTTTGGGTACATCTGCTCTACTGCCAAGAAATACTGACATATCCCTGTTAGCTGTAAACAAGACAAACTTGTCAGCTACAAACCATTGTCAGATAGCTGGATAAACTGGTACCAGAGAACTCCTGAAGCTTCTGCAGGGACCTGATTCAGGGACCTGCTGCAGGGACCAAATTCAGCATGTTTATATCTGTGTTTGTTCTGAATGCAGAGACGAACTGGGAGAAGGAGAGGCAGGTTTATATTAGGTTATATTATAGGGTCATTTGGACATACTAAACACAGTTCTGACTCAATGCATCCTCCTATAGAAAAAAAAAGAATATTTTTTAGTCTTTTTCTGGGATCAAAAACCTGCATTGCACTCTGTTCAGAGAGACAAATATTTTCAGGATAGACAAACCCCTGTGTCATGCCTCCTCATGGGGCTCAGCTCTTCTGTTGTTGAGGTTTTTCTCTGTACTCTATCTGCTGTTCCTTTAAAGCTTTCATGGTCATTATTTTATTTCTTCAGGTTGTCGTAAGTTGTCTCTTAAGTTCTTTTATTCAGGCTAAGGGATGGTGTGGATTAATTTCGACATTCGCTAGTGTTGGTAAAGCCTTCAAGTTTCATTTTTACTTGATCACTAAATGGGAGCTTGATCTGACTGTCAGATCAGTTTATGACAATGGCTGTAGTAGAGTGCAGTTCTTTCTGCTGTCAAGCTTAGTGAGACTCTTTCACAAAGGAAACAACTTTGCAGCTGCTAAGATAAAAAAAATTGTACTTTTTTTTTTTAAATGTGCTGTGCTCCTGTGTAAATGTACTAGGACCCTTCTGTGCAAATAAACCAAGAAAAAAAAATCCTAGACAGCTATTTGAAGGTCTTGCACAGTTTCAGCCTTAGGTGAATTATTATAGGTATGCTACAAACCCCTGAAATCACACAGGTTATAATGAAGATGCTGGCTCATCCCCAAAAATTCAGACAGAGTGTTACACTGTGTCCTTTTCTGATTTTGATCTAGTACACTGATGCACTTCATTTCATGCAGATTGATCAAAATCAATGTCTAGCTCACAGGTTCTTCATTTCGTTTGGTTGTTCCAGAATACCTGTCCTCAACTGAATCACTATGCAAGATAATGTATGAAAAGAAATAAATGGACTGTGATCTAGATATCGCTTCAAGTGGCAAAATCTATGTTACTCCCTTTGTCTGAAGAAACTCACTGTGTATTGGGTGATTACCTTCTTCCTTCTGCTTTAGTTGGCTGCTTAATTGAGGTCCTGTTTTACAATGCTGAATAATGCATATCGATTCATAGCTTTCACAAAAACTGCAAGAGTAAGATTGGCATCTGGTGGACTTGACAGATGCACGAGGCGCTCACAATGCTTTTCTGTCAGGCAATTCAGTCCCCAGAAAAGGAGACTGCATGACTAATGAGTTTTGCACCTCCTCTTCATGTGCTCATCTGCCTTCCCATTGATGTAATTTATGAGGCACT
This sequence comes from Rhagologus leucostigma, assembly GCA_013397725.1. Classification (NCBI taxonomy): domain Eukaryota; kingdom Metazoa; phylum Chordata; class Aves; order Passeriformes; genus Rhagologus; species Rhagologus leucostigma. The sequence continues at coordinate 245,382 of VZTD01004314.1, forward strand.
TCTGTGAGTCACGGTTAGCACACTGAAGTGGCAGCGCTTCGTGGCAGCCATTATAATAACCATAAAGCAAATAAAACAGGATTCAGGAAAGTGGGAAATGAAGTCTAGGCAGCACAGAACACCTGTTTTCTGTTTATGCCTTCGCTAAATATTTGCAATTCATTAAATAGTCACAATCAGAGTTTGATAATGTATTTACATTCACAACTGCTTTTACAAACCAGAATTCTTGCATAATTGCTGGACTTCTGAAGAGCAGGTTTTGTTCATCTCTACTAAATGAAAACTTTCACACCAGTTTGCTATGATGAAGTGAGTATTTATGTGCCATCACTTCAATAAAACTTCTGACACTCACATGACCATCTGCTAAACAGAACAGAGCAGATATTTCTAAATTGTCACAGGGAGCCACTTCTGTGCCCCTATAGACACATCTAGGCAAGTAGCAGATGGGGCTCAAAATAAATTTAATGTGTTTGAAATGCAGTTGTGTCACAAAGACACGCTTGGAGCCGAGGACAGAAAGTCTTTGGTAACCATCAGAAGATTGCTGCTGTCTACAAGGGTCAATAGGGAGCTGTTTAGTTGGTTCTTTGGAAATGTATCAGTACAGGTACAGTACATCACAGTTTTTTCTGCATAGTTCACTGGTATTTGAGATGAACAGAAACACTGTGTTTCATGATAATAAAATAAAGTAGGGAAGACTGTGTTCAGTCAGGAACACAGATTTGAGGTAGACCAAGACAAATAGTGATGTTATTGTATATGGGATTTATTCTGACAGAATATAAAAGTAGAGATGTCCAGGGTCTTTTAGGTACAAGCCAACAGGACGAGTCATGAATTTCTATTAGCATCCCAAAAGCTGTATTGCTAGAAGTCCAGAAAGCTGAGCAATGCTTGTATGCATGTCATTAAAGAGGGCACAATAAAGTGAATGTGTTCAGCAAGTCATCAGATATTTTTTATAAAAGCAGGCTTCTGCTGACGTGACAAACGTCTAGCAATCCAACACTGAACTAATCATTAGGGAGAACAGAGACAGGAAGTTCAATAAGAAGTGCAAAATACTGAAACAGCATTGAAACTGACTGCATGAACAGCAGTCTTGCTGAAGAGAACCCAGAGACAACAGGGAATGCCAGGCTGAGTACCAGCTGACAGTGTGGTGCTACTGTAAATAGGGCAGTTTATGGACTGTCCCTTGTTAGGATCATGGCGAGCAGACTGAGGGAAGTTCTTAGCTTCCTTCTCTCAGTATTGTTGATGAATTGCCATGTATGCGCAGATATGAGTCCTTAAGTTAGATAGGGCCATGGAGAAACAGAGAGGGTCCAGCAGAGAAAAGCTAAGATGGTTCGGGACACAGAACATGCGTGAGGAGCTGGACTCAGGTCTTGTGAAGAGGTGATCAGAGGAGCTGGGCCTCCAGATGAGTGATCAGCCTACGTCTGTGCAAATGGCAGCTAAAAGCTGATGGGTGTCACTCATCTTTGCAGAAGCTCGAGATGGACTTGAGTTGCAGCTTGGGAGGCTTAAGGTGGACATCAGGAAAAGATACTACCAGGAAGGTAGTGCAGCACTGAAACTGGTTATTCATGGGACAGCCAGAATCTATTGTTTTGGAGATTTTCAAGACTTCTTAAACATAAATATGACTGACCTAATCTGCTGCAGCCACAGCACTGTTTCAAGCAGAGGGTTGGAGTAGAGACCCCAGGAATTCCCTTCCAAATGACATTTTTTACAGTTTTAAGATGGTCTCAGGGTTTAAAACCAGCCAGCAACAAAGTACTGTACATCCACTTGCTCACTTCCCCACAGCGAGATCAGAGAGACAATTGGAAGGGCAAAAGTGAGAAAATTAATGGGTTGAGATAAAGACAGTTTAAAAGGTAAAGCAAAAGCCATACACACACAAGTAAAGCAAAACAAGAAATTCATTCACCCCTCCCGTGGTCAGACAGGTGTTCAGCCATTCCCAGGAAAGCAGGGGATGCTTATACAGTGATTTGGGAAGACAAATACGATCACTCCAAACATCTCTCTATTCGTTCTTCTTCCCCCAGCTTTATATACTGAGCATGATGTCATATGGTCTGCAATATCCCTTTCATCAGCTGTGGTCAGCTGTCCTGGCTGTGTCGCCTTCCAGCTTCTCATGCATCCCCACCCTTCTCACCACTGTAGCAGTATAAGAAGCAGAAAAGGCCTTGGCTCTGTGTAAGCCCTGCTCAGCAATGACAAAAACATCTCTATATTATCAACCCCATGTTCAGCACAAATCCAAAACACAGCCCCATACCAGCCACTGTGAAGAAAATTAACTCTACCCCAGCACAGATGGTTCTCTTATCCAAGCTGCTCCACACAATCTAGTTGTAAGCAGTCTGAAAGCAGGTGGAAAGACTGAAGTCGTATCAGCAACACACAAGTTAAAAAGCTGTCTTAAAACTGAAGTCAAGGATTCATAGAGATTGCGTGCAAAGGCATCCAGAAAGAGAGAGTGAAAAACAAATTAAAACTCTGAGACAAGGCAATCTGAGACGAACAGAACTCAAGCAGAAAAGAAGTGTTGAGAGGTAAGAATGTTCTAGGCCCATTTTTTTAAGGTTAAGAAGGTGAGCTGGTATACTGCAGCATTGAAATTAAAAGTTACATTTATAATACCATTTGCACGGAGGTGTCACTCCTTTATGAAAATAAACATTGGCACTCAAAGAAGAAACAAAGATCCTGCAGAAGAGAAGTAGCTTTCTTCCTCTTCTGCACAGACCTATGAAGCCCCAAATCTTTCCCTGCCTGTGAAAGTCTGGAGAAGAAAGATGAGATTAAAGACTTGATTTATTGGAGAGACCCACTTCAACAGACAGAAGCTCAACAGGGCAGAGCACCCTGGTATGCTTACAGGCTGTGGTGAAGCACTTTCCACTTGCTGAAGGTAATGAACTAAAAGTAGAGGAATTGCGTAGAATTTAGCAATTTTCTAACGAGAAGTCTAAAGGTGTTTAAAAAGTCAATGTAGCCATTGATTCAAAAGCAGTTGTATTTGAAAGCTGTTTCAGTACATTATGCCTAGGTTACGTGTGCAGAAACTAATCATTTCTTGAAGGTTAGTGCTAAATGTGCGGGGCCAGGATGATAAGGACATAAAGAAAATTGGAGGGCTGGAACACTCCCCTATGAGGGCAGGCTGAGAGATCTGGGGTTGTTCAGCCTGGAGAAGAGAAGGCTCCAGGGAGAACTTAGAGCAGCTTTTCAGTACTTAAAAGGGGCCTATAAAAAAGATGGGGACAGACTTTTTACAAGCACATGTAGCGATAGCACAAGGGTCAGTGGCTTTAAACTAGAAAAGGGTAGATTTAGGCTAGATGTAAGGGTGACATTTTTTGCAATGAGGATAGTGACACACTGGAACGGATTGCCCAGAGCAATGGTAGATGTCCCATCCCTGAAAACAGCTAAGGCCAGTTGGATAGAGCTTTGAGAAATGTGTTGTAGTGGAATCCCTGCTCATTGCAGGGGTGTTGAACTACATGAGCTCAAAAGGTTCCTTCCAACCTAAACCATTCTGTGATGCTGCTCCATGATTAAACTCTATACATAGCATTATTTCAGGGGTGAGCCACACACTTTTGACAGTAGCACAGCTGTTTACTGACATAAATCAACCAAGATCATGTGTCTAGGTACTGATAGAAATCTATCTACAATTACCCAAGACAAGTTTGCACACTGCAATCTCTGTGGTTCAGAGGTTGAGTTTGCTGCATTTGTATGGTGTCGGATTAACTGAAACTGTTGATTTATGGATTACATTTAAATTTTAACCTGAATTTGGTTATTGTGCTTATTAATGCATTGCCAGTTCAGTAAAATCATAGTAACTTAGCTTACTGTATTCTCAGTTAAGTAAATATTGATCTGTCCAACACAAGAGAGTTGTATGGAATGAACATTGAGACCTTAAGTAACCTTAGACAAGAAATTTACGACTCAGCTGTCTCTCTGCAGGTTCATTTCCTCTCAGCAGCAATTCAAAAAAGAATTAATCCACTGCAGAATTAGCTTTCTCCAGAAATGCAAATCTGCTTCAGCAGAGCAGCATTATTTAAGCACTTTTATTGCTCAAGCAATTGGGGGTGACGTCTTCTTGGAAGAGCTCACAGAATTTGTAGAGTGTGAAAGTTACAGCAATGTGCAACCACGGTACACAGATGGAGATACATGCAAGAAGACAGGAACCTGAACTATATGGAAAGAAGTCAATTTTATACTTCATTATGATTTTAGATACAACCTTCTCAGCCACTGCCTCTGTTCCACATCTGTTATTAAAAATTTGAAGCTGTTCATATTCTTTGTATTTACATTTCCTTCATACTTCTGAATCATTACATTCTCTTGAAACACGAGGTTAAAGATACAGGGTCTCACAGTCCAGTCACATGCCCTGTTTCAAACAAACATGGCATAATATTTTGAAACCTTGGTTTAAAAAAAATTTGTTTTCTTGCCTTCCAATGTAGAAGCAGATAAATTGTAAAGACAAGGACATTTCTGAAGAAGCAGCAGAAAAGCTTCTTCCACAGCTACATATATACCAGAAAACAACACAGACATTTATAGATTTGATCCATTCACCTCCTTCAACACTAAAAAGCATTTGCAGATACAAACTGCATTATTTTGGGGGTGGGCAGGGGGAGCGGGCAATAGGGAAAGAGGAGATGGAACAGAAATGACTACAGCAGCTCAATATTGCATTTTTCTAGTTGTTAGACAAGAATTACTTGAGTTTTACAGGCCATAGAGTGATTCTCTAGTATGCTATTTAAAACACAACTGTAACACTTGAGTTCCTCACAGCCTTGAATATTTTCACTATTTTCTGAAAGAGACCACAAGTGACACCAGCCTGATTTCAGAACACAAAAGCATGGGTAAATTCCCCAAAGTAGTTGAGCAAGGCAAGTAAAACCATCTAATTTCCAACACAGAACTGAGAGGAGCATGTTTTGAGCTGTCTGAGCTCCCTACAGAGAACATGAGGAGAGTTAAGGTGCATCCAAAGGTGACTCCAAAGAGCCAGCTCAGACAGACAACCTGGTGTGAATATTTGCTTCCAGCTAACATGAACCCATCTCTCTGCTGGTTAAACATGGAGACTGATGTGATTGGCTTGGATGTAAACACGTAAATTGTAACCTAAATGTTACCTGGAACAGCTACAGTCTGCCTACAGAAAGCTGATGGACAATATTCAGTACACATATGACTCTTAAGTGTGAGTCTTCTCTGGAGGCTTCCAGGGCAGATCTCCAGACACTGAAAAGTGTTCATCATTCTTCTGTAATAGTGGGCAGAAAACTTCCCTCATAATTCAGCACTCTGGCTCATTCCTTCTTTTGCCTTAGAGTGCAAGAATGGGGACTGTATCTTCTTGTCTCCTCAAAACCTTTCCCAGCCATTAGGCCACGGGCCATTTGGGAAATAGCAGCTGGGAGACAGGGACAAAGAGAAAAGGTTTGGATTAGAAGTGCCACATCGCCTCTTTACCTTTTGGCACCATGAGCTGTTTGAAATGGAATTGCAGACTGCCGGGAAGGCAGCCAGAAGGGAGAACACCGACACATGCTCTCACTTGCCCTGGATGCTGCCTCAAGCATGCAGGCGGCCCTGTGACCCACGGCTGTTCCCCAGCTGCTGCACACAGAACCCCACAAACACATGGAACAGGGAGTCCCACAACCAGGAAAACAGAAATGGAATTTCAGGGGAAGACAGGATGGACTGTGCTGGTGAGGCACTGGTCATGGCTTTTTCACAAAACCTTTGTTTGCTATCTCAGGTGTCTTAAAAAAAAAAAAAGGAATCATAATGCTAGCTGCTGCATCTGTAGGTTGCCACAAAGAGAGCTGGATGTGGCTGCTGTGGACGGGGCATGACTGCACCAGCCCCACCCCCTCCATAAAAAAGACTGCCTGCTCCAGTGGGGGGAGAATGTTTGGGGTTTCATATGCTTTGTTTTCACAATCAGGCATTAGTTATGCTTAAGGTCCATGAGTCTGGTCTTGTGGTTTTAAAAATAGTAAAACACTCTGTATAAGCTATGCAGCATGGGGTTGGGTTTTTTGTTCATGTAGTATTACAAAATGGGTAGATAAGACTTGTGTAACAAGCCAGGAAATTTCAAGAACAAATCTATTTGCTATAAATTTCTCTCTTGTTTTTCCAGTTTCAAGAGATTTTCTTACAAGACTTATTCATGGCCAGTCCCACATCCTGGGATCCACATTAAAATCTTCCCATCTTATTAATTTAGTGAAGAACATAAATGTGTGATAAGCCCCTAAAAGCAGGTATAACATATGAAAATGAATGCAATAATTCACAAATATTTCAGTGTGGAGAATATTATGCAGTTAGCGTATAGCAACTAAATTAGAAGCAGGTAAATGACAAAAATAATCCCCAAACTTCACAAATTCATTTTAATGGAAAAGTACAGTAGCAAGAGCATCCAAATTTGAAACATGCTCTGCAGTATCTTTAGCACTTTGGGTTTACTAGGCTTGCATTCTGACAAGTATTCAGAGCCTTTTTACTGCAGGAGAAAACGAACCATCAGGTTTAGACCCTGTATTATCTGGAATAATCTTCCTTCTCCACCATTCTAATGCTGGAGACAGCAAAACATTCAGGTATTCAAGGATTTACATGCATTTTTGGAAACTGTAGACAGACTTCCCAGTTATTGTTTGACTGAAGAATCAAGACTGGCCACAAGTAGCAGTGAGGCATTAATGCATGAGTTAGTCTTTGTAATATGAAACATCAAAGGGAAAGATAATTAGGAATTAATTTTTACTGAATTAAATACAAGTGATTTGCCTAACCTGACTTCTGGCACTTGGAAGGCGGCTCCTTCTCCACTTGCAGGACAGTTGCAGAACAGGTTTGGTGACCTGGTAGCAGGAGAGAAGCAGAATTTTGCACCTGAGGAAGCATCCGAGCTGTCCATGCGTAAAACACGTACAATTGACAGAAGGCAATGGCAGGGGACAGTAGTGGTAGGTTTCCATTTGTGGTGGACAGAAGCCCCCATCTGCCTCCTTGGCTTGCTATCTAGATTGATTCATGGCTTGCCAGGGGCTCAGATCCAAGATGTAGCAGAGGAACTACCAAGGATCTCGGGCTATCACTCCCTGCTGCTTATCCACATGGGCACCAATGACACTGCCAGAGGAGATCAGTGGGGTCAAGAGTGCTTACAAGGATCTGAGAGCGAGGATCAGGAATTATAGGCTGGCCAGCCTGCAAAAATCCTGCGCCAAGGCCCCTCGGAGCACATTTCTGGGCCTATGCAGAAAGAAGTGATTAGGAAGAATCAACATGGGTTTACCAAGGGTCAGTCACGCCTGAACAATCTGATTGCTGTCTATGATAAAATGACTGGACTTGTGGACAAAGGGAAAACAGTGGATGACTTTGACCTTGCCTTTAGCACTTGTCAGCCCTTTTTTAAACACTCTTCCTTCTCTCGACTTAAAAAAATACAAATTACAACCAATAAAGTTCTGTAGTATCTACCAGTTAACACATGGGTTCTTAGCAGCTTCTGACCACAGTGACTTGAAGTGGAAGAAGAACTCACACAAATAGTTATGTGAGTCAACTTACGGTTTTGCCATGCTGCAGATACGGGGAAGATATTCTCATATTTATTTCCATGAAAAAACAATACAGATTTCCATTGTATTGACAGATACAGAGAAGCAATGGTGCACACCCGGATGTCTTGGTGGAGGTCTGCAATCCAGCTGAGTGGATGTGGGCTGGCACAGCACCTGGGGTAACACAGCAAATGAGGAAAGGAAAAAAAATTAAAGTGTCAACAACAGGACATGGAACTGAAGATTTCAGAGCAGTAGTTGCAGAAGAAACTTTCCAAGCCTCTGTTCACCCTGACAATAACCAGTCACATCTCTGGAATCACCAACAACATTGCACCTGCAGGTTTAAAGCATTTGTCTGGAGACTGCAGACTGTCCTTGCTCTTTGGCCAAGAGCAGGTTCCCCTTCCCTTTGTCTTTCCTCTACTTCTCCTGTCTGGTTAACTAAAGGCATTGCATGGAGATGTGTTGACATCTTGAGAACCTGCTCTGTCACATGCCATCAACACTTACCATTCTTCTTGACCTTCACCACTGCTTTTAAGGTCTTCCCTTTCCAGGCAAACTCATCTGAAGCCTTCTGCTGCGGATCTCTATAGGTGATGCAACATGCTCATCCCTGCAGGGCACCAAAGCCACTCCACTCTGCCCTCAGGCACCCTCACATGGGCCTGAACAAACCATTCCTGTTTCTGCGAAGCAGTTTCTTCCAGAAACAGCCCCCAACTTCAGGGTGCTTTTCGACAGCAGTGAGATGCTGGATGTGAGGGTAGGGCACAGGTACTTGCTTTCTGCATGGCAAGACCTACACTGTCATCAGCATATGGAAAATATTCCCTCATCTGGGGCAAAAGCTCCCCAGCTGTCCAACTCTGAAAGACAACAGCAAGAAACACAACCACCTAACAGCCCTCTCCCCATGCTGGTAGACCATCCACACCTTTGTCTTTTAACTCTATCACCTCTGCATGCTGATGCTGGCCCATTTCTCTACCAGCTCTCTGCCATGATGTTCTCCATCACTAGTTCCACCCATTTTTGAAGAAGAGCAAAATGTCCTTTGCAGCTCACCATAAGTCAATTTCTGCCCTTAGAAACACCCTCCACAAACCTAAGAAAAAGGTTATAAAGGATAAAGGATAAATTATTGTCAGAGTCTAAGCACACCAGACATTCATTTCCCACAAACAAGAGTGTCATTAAGCCAGGATCAAGAATGGCTTCCAAGGAGTAGAGGCAAAAGACCTGAGAAGGAGATGTCGCTGGTGAGAAGGAAAACTACCACCCACTGGGCCGGGGTGCTGCAAACCTGTTCTGATCAAAGAGGGTACTATTCCTGCCTGTGATGTGGTCATCCTCAGCTCCTGAGTCATCTCTTGTGAAGAAGCCTTCTTCTTCTTGCTCCCTCACACTTCTTGCCTCCTGTGGCACAAGGCCATCCTCCTGTCACAGGTGTGAAGCTTCATAACTGTGATAGGAATTCAGGTAGTGCCTTGGAGTTGCTTTTGCCTAATTGCTTTTTCCCTTGGGCCCCATGCCAGTATAACTGTAGCCCTGTAATGTGATGTTGTCACTGCTGGTAACATGCCATAAGCCTGGTATTGAGTCTGCAAGGGCTCAGAACTGAGGCTTGTCTGCTCTTAAGTTTCTTGTGACCTGCCTGCAGCTTTATTTTGTGTAGTTTGGATGTGGCAGCAATTTTTTTAACTGACATATCTATATGTTTGGTTTATCTTTGTGTGATAGAAGCGTTGTTTGCTATAGGTGACAGTAACAAGCAGTTGTTCCAGGTAGATCAAGAATTTTAAAACTTTAATAAAATGCTATTGAGTAGAGAAATACAGGTCTGCAATGACAACCACAAGATGTGGCAGACAGGATTACAGCTGGAGGATGAGAAGAGATGGGGCACAGGATTGGCACTGAAGACCCCATGCTATAGAAAGATCAGCCATGATCAATTAACTGCAGACCTGGAGCTGGACAAAACTGTGGTTAGGGCCAGGAAAATGAGCAAAGAAATAGTATATAACATACATAAATCTAAATTTAATATAAATGGTGCTATGTAACCTGGAGCTACAGACCAAGGATGAAAGAGAAAGGTGTGCAGGCATGTTAGCAAACATACAATTTGTGCGTACACAGTATTATGCATCATACTGTCAAAATGACTGTACACAGTATCACACTGTCAAAATTAACATCATATTTCTCCTGGTAAAGGATTCCACATGTTGTCCACTTGCCATAATATTCCCTCCCCTGCCGACACCAGCATGAAACTGCTGACCTTCAGACACAGAAGAGCAATGGAAGGGTGAGGATAATACTAGGAAAATGGCAGAAACCAAAAGGTGTGTGCATTACAATTACAGTTGTATTGCTGCTATTACTACGGCTTTTTATCCGTACATAAATATTCTACCCGCATTATTTTTCTTGGGTTTTTTTGTAATAATTAGATCTAGAATAATGATTTCTGAATTAGACTTAAGATTTCACCTTTGTTAACAATATCTTCTTGGCCTTTGTACACAAGGTGTGCTTCCTCTTTGCACATAGACTTGAATGCAACATCACATGAGTGGATTCGAATCTGTCTGTTTTGAGAGCCTCCACTGACAGCTTTTGATCTGGGATCTCTCCCCGGTTTCCATTACAATCACTGATATTTTTCCATGTGTTGCTTTTTACATGTTTACTTTTTAGCTTGTATAGTTGCTTGTCTGTACACAATATTCCTTGCTTGGATTGTTTTACTGTTTCTATACACATTTGATTAAAATGCTTACGATTACAATCCACATTTGGCTTCTATCACAAAGTAGAGACATGCTCCCAGCAATTTATTATTTGCAACAAAACAAGTGAATGTCACAAAGGCGAGCTAGGGATTCATAAAGTTATAAATATTTAGCAGTAGATTAAGTTACTGTGTTCCATTCAGTGATTTCTACAGGTACAGCCTCTGGTGTTCCCTTTGCATGCTTGCTTACATAGGGGAAGTGTAATGAAAAAGGTGACCATTGGAGCTAGAGCTGCTGTTTAAGCCTCTTTGTGTTCAAGTAAAAGTAAGAATGAATTATTTCATTAGAAGGAGGGAATCATATAATTTCCACCTGTATTCTGATTCACAGGGTTAGTAGCACTGCGTTCGCGTTCAGCATGAAGATATGTATCGCCTTGGCTTCTCTTTGTTTCAAAAGTGGAACTGGTCTGGGAACAACCAGATGACCTTCTGAGAAGGTCAAAGTGCAGGAAGGAAGAAGTGGTACTGATAATTCTAGCAAGGCAAGATTTACAGGAGTTATGCACTCAAGTGTTATCTAGTTATCCCTCCTGGTGCCTAGATTCACATTTTAGATTCTCAAAAGTTCCATTTTGCTTGATGCCTAAACCCTAAAAAATTTGGCTAGAAGTGTCAATGTTTATATGCTAACAATTCACATTCTGTGAAGCCCTGCAGAGGATGGTCTCACCTAGTACAAAGACAGGAGCTAGGGAGGAAGGAGAACAAGGTGAGTAGAGAAAGAAGTGCTGTCGTCTCTTTTATAAAAGAACCCTGAGGTTGACATCAGAGACAATGCTGCAGAGATGGTGTTTCTCTGCCTGTGGAAATCAGGATCTAAAGCTCTTTTTGAACACTCTCACCATGAAACTGTATTGCAGTTTCTCAAGTGGCACCTCACAGGCTAATTTGAACTGCAAGCAACCAACAAGTATCCTGCTGATAGCAGGAGACTTTCTCTGCACCAAACTTCACAGGATGTGATAAATGTGTGTGAATGAGGGAAGGGCCAGAGATCACTTTCAGGCTTTTGCAGTAAGAAGAGAGTAAGTAGAACTGGAATACCACCGCTTAATCCTCGCTCCCTCAATCCAACCCTTTGCATGTGCGTATTCACCTTCCTTTAATTTGTCAGACCTTACCCCCACAAATAAAAGGGTGGAACATTCTTGGAACATTCCAGGAAGTCCGAGATGAAAAGCCCTCAGCATCCCAACCTGTCTTACTTTGTATGGAATAATTACTGATTATTGAATCAGAGATTTATGGCAACTATAGCTCAAGTTTTAGATTGCTTGCCTAGAAGCTGCTGAATACCCAGTATGACAATGATATATTCAAACAACAAGGACTGGAACCCTTTCAAATTAAAGTAATGAAAATCAATACAAGACCCTATGGGAAGGGAAGGTGATATTAATTTTAAACAAAACTTATTCTCCACCCATCCTATCATTCTTTTCTCCGTTTTACTCATATAAACATGTACAGTGGTAGTATGGGATGGATCATTTCTGCATAACATGAAGAATGAGAGGTGCCAGCTGCTGGATCCTTGATATGTATTCTGAAATCTCCTTGCTGGTAGCTCCTTTTGGCCAATTATTTTGTACCCCTCAGGAGTCCCCAGTTATTGAAGCATAATCTTTTGCCTCAGGAGTTCACTTACAACAGCCTCCAAAACTGTCAGGCAAGGCGGCTGACCATTTTCTGTTATTTCCTCATTTTCTGTGTCTTGTGGCTGCAGTCTGTCTTCCTATTGGAATTTCAGGACGAGAGGGGCACAACCCACGTGATATAGCTGTGTAGCCACTCTCTTGCTGTCAGAGTGCCGGTCTTCCACTGTCGAGGCAGTTGTCCTGCTGCCTTGGTGCAAGCAGCACCTTCCTTAGTTGCTACTGATTTTATTTCTGTCACATACATCACTGGCCATTGATGCTGGCCATTCTTCCAACCTGTGCTCTAGTGCTTCTTGGGGTGCTTTCATGTAGTTCTGTTTCTGTTCATGCCGCCACCTCAGTCTTCTATTTCTGTTCTTTGACTGTGGGTTAGATGTTTTCCTCCAGCCTAGCTGAAGGCATGACAGACTTTGAGAGCGGGGCTTAAAGCACATGCCTTGCCTCAATCTTTCTTATGAGCTGGAGAGGCTCTCAAGGTGCTGGGCTTTCTTCTCTCTTATCTGTAGGCATCAGAATGCATGGAGGGGATGAGTATATTCCCATTAAGCCTTCCAGAGGCACTAACTTAAACAAGAACAGCAGTCCGTATATGCAGCTATACTCCTCCCAGCCATGGAACCAGACCAGAGATGTCAACTGCAGAAATCCTCCTTCTGGAAGACTCCCCTATGGAAAGAGGAATCAAATATCAAATAAAATGTCAATAGCTTGCCACAATCTCCCCCTTTTTGCTCAGCTGCTTAAGCCTTACTGAAATACAAGAAATAAAACACAGAACAAAGCTCATAGAGTTAAATAAATTATCATAATAACTCACAGACAAAATTCCTTTTCTTCAAAACTAATTTCAACACCTCAGATATGGAGAGGCAGTCCTTAGTCTCAAGTCTTTGAGAGACTATTGAAAGGCAATACAGTTTGTAGATGTGAGGTTCAGAATTCCTAAATTCAATCTCTCCTGAAATACTTTATTTTTAAGGCTTGATAGACATACATAGAGCTATAGAATTGCATGTGCAGGAATAACAGTAGTTCCTGCTGGAACTATGCACTACGCTTATCTCCATGGCAGCCAAGCAATTAAGAAAGGAATAAGCAAACATCTACTGCTGCATATTCTTTCCCTCAGCCCTCCCCCTGGTTTTTTGTTGTTTGCCAGCAATATCTACTTTGATGTTTGGATCAGAAATGTCAAGGTTAAAAAAGTCATGTTACTGAACAGGGCAAAACACTTTCTATCCAGCCCTTCAAAGTTCTTATCCTGCTGAAGATTTTCGGACTGATCCTGTCCCACCTGGAATGAGGAGGGACTGGAGTGAGTGCTGTAAAGACTAGGTATCACCTATCAGCTCTTCACAGAAGCAGCTCTGCCAAGTCTTCCACTTCACGTTGGCAACCCATAGGCCCCATCCTTAATCTCCTTTCCCTCATCACAGACGGATGTCTACATCCTGTGCTGTCCTGTTGTTGGCACTATGAACCCTTGTGACCCATGGCCCCTTCTCTGGTTGCTGACTCTTAGACTTCTCCACACAAGCACAGGCTAGAGAGTGAGACTGCACAGGAAAAAACAGTAAAGAATAGGATATAGGAAGAAGGTAAGAGAGACTGCAGTTGATGCAGGACGTGATCAGACAGCCGTATCAACCAGCAGCTTGCTTATACATGGCTGTTCTCATCTATCCACACTTCTCTCTGTTTTCCCATGCTTATAATTCCCACCCTCCCACCTTGATCCATCTCTTTTCCCACCCTTGCCTCCTCCCAAATAAACACCTTTAGTTGTTTAAACATTTTCCCCATTGGTTCCAGTTTTGCTACATCCATGACCACATTTGGCATTTCTGATACCTTTAGCCATCACATCTCAGCCTTACCTGATACAGAATCATTAAGGCTGGAAAAGACCTCTAAGTTCTTTCAGTCCAACTGTTAACCCAGCACTGCCAAGTTCACCACTAAACCATGTCCCCACATGCCACATTTACACATTTTTAAAACACGTTCATGGATAGTGACTTTACCACTTCCCTGGGCAGCGTGTTCCAACACGTGACAATCCTTTCCGTGAAGTTTTTCCAAACGTCTACAAGATTTATTGATAGGATAATCTGGACACTGTGGGGTTTTTTTCCAAGACTGTACTCCCCAAAAAGACTCCAGTACTGCCCTCCAGTTCTCTTACAGCTACCTGGGGAACTTGTTCTCTCACACAGTTCCCCATAACCAGCTGTGAAACCCAGCCATTTCTCGTGGTGTTACACTGCAATGTTTGCCAGCTGCTCACTCTGCTGTTTGTTATTTTTGGCAGTTTCTCTTGTTATGTTCCCTATTTTCTCATGGTCTGTTCCATTATCTAAGCCTCACCATGGGGCCTAGTCATCTTCATAATGTATTTTAGTGGGGAATGTAATCCATAATGTGTCCTGGTGCAGAAATCACAAAAAGATACAAATAACTTGTTCCCTAGATGGAATCACAGAAAATATGATTGGAAAGGATTTCTGGAAGTGATCCAGGTGAGTCTTGAGAATTGACAAGGAAGGAAATTCACTACTTCTTTGTCAACCTGTTTCAGTGCTTAACTACTCTCACCATGGAAGAACTCCCTCCTTACATGTCACTGGCATTTCTCTTGCTGTGCCTTGTTGCTGGAAGATTTTCCTCTGATCATTTCACTGTGCACATCTGACCCAAGTCTGGTGCAAAGTTCTATTTCACAGCATGAATGGGAAGTTTGCTTCTCTACCCTATGAAGTCCACTTTTCCGCTTATCCCAGTCACATCAGCATGTGTGTGGTTCAGGACAAAGAACACGTTAAAAAAAAATCAATTAAAATTAACCAAATTACATAATGAAAACAAAAGTCAGCTGCATTTCCTCATAAAAGGTTCAAAGGCCATAGAGATGTATCAAACACATCACAGCTTCCAATTCTGTGGAATCACTTCACTTAAATCAAGGCTACCTCTTGTACAGAGAGAAAAGGAAGGGGAGAGCCTTGGGTTTAGAGAAGAAGAGGCAGGGAAGCTATTCCAGAGCGTTAAATGAAAGGAAAGATACCGTCACAAATTCAGAAAAGGAACTCGATACCTGGCTACGGATGTTAGTATTGTCTGAGTTGCTAAGCAACTACAAAAGTTATTAATTTCAACATCAAGCAAATTCTGTTATTTTAAGAATGAATTACAGTCTACTTTGTATTATTTAGAAGAAACCAAAATGTACTTTGTAGTGATAGAGTACTTCACAGTCTCTCACTTTACAGCAGCCTGCCCCTAACATATACATATAACGTCCATACACTGGTTAAAAATATAAAATCCTTAATCCAAATGGGGATACCCAGATAGAAGCAGCCTTCTTTCCTCAGTTTTCCCCCTTTCCTTGAGATGTTTTAATGTCACCAAACTTGAAGTTGATCTCTACCTCTCAAGTCCTGTTTTTTTTGTATCTGCATCTCTGTCAGTTTATGACAGAAAGATGTATTATAGTAATCAGTGTTCTGCTGAAGGTACAGCATCTTTTTTGATGTTTATAAGATTTATGAGCTAAAATAAGCCCTGGTCAGCATAGATGTTAACTATTTCAAAAAATGCTGTTGAAATCATCCCAGAGTACTTTTTTTATTTTTTAACCTTTTCCTTTTTTTTTTTTTAGTGCTGAAAGAGGTGGCAAAGCATATTCAGACATTTTGGTTGTTATACCATCTCAAGATAAAAAAAAAATTTCAGTGACATGAAAAAAGAGAAAGCCACACAGGATAAGATGGGAAATCATTTAAAAGAAGATCAACAGCTTAATACATTTGCAGATGTAAGTATTCACTTATGACCTTTTGTGGTTCGTATCCTGTAAGAAATTCGTACCACAAACTTAAGTGTAATACATAGACCATTGCATAACTTATTACCAGTCAGAATGACTCTGCTTTTGACTGTACCATGAATACAATGGGCCAAATGATAACTGTCATCTAGTGACAACTGGGGAGGTTTTAAAGATCTCAACAGACCAATTTACACTGGTCAAGCACCTGATTCATCCTGCTTCGTACAGCAACCTCCTCACTTGGCACTTCCCTAGTGCTACCTGGGGAAGGAAGGTGATTTCACATGCAGTCTAGCTAGGAATCTGTTTATTTTTAAATAAGGAAAAGTTTCTTCTAGGTGTTATTTGAGAGTGAACAATGGTCTTAGAACTTAATTCAAAAAGGAGCTCTTAAGCACACAGTTGCATCATGAATATTTATCTGGCCGCATGTAGAAGCTCTGAATATCTTGGCTCTGCTGTTCTCCTTCTGCACGAGACTCCCCTTTGTTGGGAAAACGCTGCCATCGCAACCAAGGGCAGCAGAAGGCGAGGGGGCTGGCAGGCAGGGAGAGAAGGCAGGTTGGGTTTTCAGGCTAATTATAAGGTTTTGTGTTCTGGGTCACCTTGTAAATGAGATACGATGCTCAGAAAGATGCAGCCAAAGCTGCTCGGCAGAAAGTGGAGCAAACGCACAAAGGTTCTGCTGGTGTTTAGCCTTTCTTGAACACAACCTGCAATTTTCATGGTGAGCAAATACAATGGCTCTAGAAAATTGGTTCCTGGGGCATCTTGCTAAACAGACAAAAGTTGTTTTTATGAGCCAGGCTGTAAAACCGTTCACTCCGGGTCTGGTGAGTGATCTGTATCAATAGACTTCTCCCCTCAGAATTCTTCTGACACACTTGCTAAAATGCATTAAAATTAATTTTAACACAGCCTGAACAAAACAGATTTGAGCAGCTTTGCAAGCTAATGCTGCTTCAAAACATTTTGTCATATTGATCAGTTTAGCACTCCTTCAGTTTAAGGCTGGCACGCTTTCTGATTATCTGTACTGCACATGTAATACATTTCTAGGCTATCTGAGGAACAGATCTGAAGGCAGCTGTAGTCTGGTTCCTACATCTCCTCTGCCTGTGGCCTGTGTTTATGTTTCTCATTCACCTTATAATTCTGCAACTTGAACCACACTTTTCACAGGAATATTGCGAAAATTAGTATTTGCACTGCTCTTTGGGGATGCCTCACCCTCATTCCTGTTATTTTCTGGATGACAGTGGGCTGGTAGTTTATTTACACGGTAGGGTTCCGTTTCAAAATGCTGCTTCACATAAATGAGCACCAAGGATGCTTTTACTCTTAAAAAACCGTACAGGGTGTATACGTGTTAGACGCAGACCAAAGCAGCGCTGATTCCTGATACAGGGTATAGATGCCGTGGGGACATAAAACTTACAGGACTGTAAGAGCACTTTGGGGGCCCCTCAGGTAATTGCAGCCTAACACACCTGCACACTGCACCTCCGCTTTACCTGTGCAGCTCTGCTAGGAGAGGACTTTGCTGCTGAGTATTTGCAGCTCTGGGGCTATTTAAAAGCTGTGTAGATGTGGCACTTAGGATATGGTTTAGTGTTGGACTTGGCAGTGCTGGGTTAATAGTTGGACTCAATGGTCTTAAAGGTCTTTTCCAAGCTGAACAATTCTATGATAGTTTTTACCTGGAATGTTGACAAGGACCTCAGGATGGACCTCTGTTCCTCACTATTCCCACTCTGTCCCTCACAGACTATTCCCAGCATACCATTAACAAGACTTATTCTCTTATGGTTTTGGCTTTGTTCCTGTCTGCCTTGAGCAACATGGATAAGTCACTTGCAGAGTGAAAAACAAGGGATACAATGAGTCACCACTTTGATAGCTCAGATCAGGCACGTAACTCCTAAGCTTGCTCATAAATTTGGGGGTCACAAGGTTTAGTTTACATCAGAGCCATCAGGTCTAAGACCTACTTTTGGACTCTGCCCGTTTTTTAGTGAAATATTTTAGCCTAGCTCAACTTTTATAACTAGGTCAAAGAATGCTTGAGTGAAACTTTATGTTCTCCAATATTAAGAATTTCTCAGGAATGTATTAGGGCTGGTAAGATGATCTTGTCTCTTCTAGCCTTACACATAAGCATTAAGCTTCTTTATCTTCTTTTGAATTCTCTGGCTTTAATATTTACAGTCACTCTAGTTTTGCAATTTTTTTTTAATCTTAGTTGCAATAATACTAAAGGCTGCTGTTGTATAAGAGCTTCAACTGTATAAAAAAATCCAGTCAATTTTGCATATTCTCTCTGCAACAATAGGGCAGCATCTTCTTTTAAAATACGTCAGTCCTTTGAAATTAGCAAGCAATTTGTTGGTCACTGCACGTAAACACTAAAGAGGCAGTAAATCGATCCCTGCCCTCGGGTCCCTGGGTTCCACAGTTATTGCCAAAGCTGCAAAATTAAACAAGATTTTTATTCTAGTGAACAGAGTAAATTCAGACCAATAGAAGAATGGGAGAATATTGTCAATTCCTCAGGCAAATCTAAATCTTTCATCCTGCCCTTACTGGGGCTACCTCAGGACTGTTGCAAAGACAACTACTATAAAAATGGATCAGAATAGCCTTTTGCCTCATCATCACATCTCCCCAAATACTGCTGCCTCTGCAATACTTTTTTCTGTTGCTATGCCCAGGAGATAAACCAGCTTCAATAATTTGCAGCAATTTATAATTATTGATGAGTCTTCAGGTTGCCTTCAAAGAAGGGAATACATATCCCATTAACCATGAATTTGATTATTAGGACCCACTTCAACCCCCTCTTATTCTACTGATGACTGGACAAAATTGTGTGGAAATTGTTCTGCAGTTTTCTAGCTCTGCAGTTTACCAGATCACTTAGAGAAAACAGACCAGCAAAATTGCTATAATTCCTTTCAATTTTTAATAGCTCTCTTGTGCTGTGGCTTTAATCTGTACAAAATTGCTAAAGCACTGAGTAAATAAAGCAGCTGTTACAGCTCTTGGAGCTACAATATGGCCACGGCTTCCTGGACAATATTCAATACTACCACAAAAAGTACATATATTCACTCATAAAAATATAAGTTAGTAGAGAATGTAGAATTATAGTTCAAAAAAAGGCTCCTGGATTCTTACATAAGAAGATGTCAGTACTGTATGATATGCACAGCGTGGTATGGAACCATTAGAACCTGAAAGATGCAGTTCCTGGTTGTGTAGAGATGGATGACTGCATACTTGTACATTTAAATACCATTTTTATATCTGCTTACGTATAATTGCTAACATGCATCTGTGGCTATTTAAATGATTGTACAACCACAGGCTATGATAGTTTGAACTTTTACATATTCATTTAAACGTGTCTGTGTTTACTTGACCAGCCCCAGAGTGCAGATAAGAAGATAAAAAAAGGAAATGCCAAAGCTGTGAGACAGAAATTCTTTTTTCCTGCTTTTCAAAATGCATTTGATCTAGTTCCCAGATGGCTTACAGGGGTGAGTTAACATGCTACAATATTAAAACTCAGTCTATTAAGCTGTTTTGAAAGTTGTATCAGTGGCAAGAGGTCTCAGGCAAAGCAATACGATTTTATGCTGGAGGATCTTTGTGCAAAGGAGGATGTCTCTATAACTCCCAGTTTAATATTTACTCTCAAAAAGCACATGTACCTGATCCAGCAAATGCACATGTGGCTAAGGTCCTTGTCCTTTGCCATCATTTAGAAAAGAGGATTTCTAAACATTCTGTCAGTGTTGACAAATCCTCTGAAAAAATACTGGAGGGTTTTATATGTGAACCTGAATTGACATATACTTTATGCAAATGTTTGCTTAAAAGCTGTGTACACTGTCTTTGCCTTAAATGCCATGGTTCTGGATAAATACAGCGTGTGCAGATATCTTTGTAGGTCAGGAATCTGACTTGCCAGCTACATTTGTAATCCTGAAATGATAAGGAAGGACACTTCAATCAGCAAGGAACAGCAAAAGCAAGACTGTATTTTAAGGAAGTATGTATTAGAGAAAAGCTAACACAGCTTTTGGTGCAGGGAAGGTTTACACAGATACAGGAAGGGCGTTGGAAGCTCCCTAAAAGTGGGTGTGAGTGTTGGACATCAAAGATGCATAGACAGACTCTGGATTCCTGATGGCCTTCAACGAGATATCTCGTAAAGAAAATTAGAGCATCTCAGGTTTTAAAAAGACTGAAGTAAATATTGGAAACAGTTCAGGTCAGAGTGGCAAGTATGATCTGAAGTACTCAAAGTGTGAGGAACAGCTAAACAGAGTAGCCTGAAGCCTGGAAAAGATATGATTGGGAAGGGAATATTGCAGTATTCTATACAACCACAAGTGAGGTGAAGAGGAGAGAAGGAGATGCGTTCTCCACACATGTTCTAATGCAAGCACTAAGAATGAAATTAGTGGATGGCTGATTCAAAACAAATAGAAGCAGAGACTTCTTCACATAATGCAAATATGAACCATGGAACTCCTCGCTGTGAGATTTTGTAGATGTTGCAGTTTAAAGAGGTTCAGAGGGCAGCCCAAAAAATTCATGGAGGAAAAATATTGAGACTTATAAAGCTCAAAGGTAGCATACATCAAGATGATGATGCCATAGAATCATAGAATTGTTAAGGTTGGAAAAGATCCTCGAGATCATCGATCCCAACTATTAACCCAGCACTGCCAAGTTCACCACTAAACCATGTCCCCAGGAGCCACATCTACACATCCTAAATCAGCGGAGACTGGGGGAGCATAGCCAGTCAGTCAGCTGTGTACTGCTACATTGTTCTGAGGCACAATTTTCTCTGCCTGCAAATCCTCTCTTCACATGCCTATGATGTTTCCTTAGGCTGTTTGTGTTCCTCAAATAATGATAAAAGGTAACAGCAACAGCAATATTTCCATGGCAAGCTTTGTAACTGATTCTATGATAAATTTTGGAGCCAAAAAGACGAGAGAAAAAAAGAGGTTTACTAATGACTTCCTTTCTTTTGCTTTCACCATGATCTCAGTGAGTTCCAACATGTACTCCTAAGGGTTCTTTCCCCTCCACTCAATCTAAGTAGAACATCATTGCTGAGCAGCAAGTTAGACTTTTCTTGGAATCTTAATACTCTGCAACCACGAGTGTCATCCTCTAGAGATGACAGAGGTTACGTGTACGCAGAGCAACTTTAGGAAGTCCAAGGAAACAGTGCATCTGTGAACCTAGGTGTCTTCTGCAGTGTGCTGCACAAGAGGAGAAATTTTCAGGCTGGGTAAAAACCAATGTCACATAATTTATGCCTAAGATCTCTGAAAGAAGAAATGTTGTTAGGTTCTTTTAACATACTTCTCTTAAATAGGATTTGCTGTATCACTGAATCCATCTTTTGTTTTATTGAGTAGCAGATGCCTATTCAAGTATTCATTTAAGTACTGTAACCTAATATGTGATAACCCGAAATTACACTAAATAGTTTTAGACCGAGTGACATCTGGTGTTTGATTAGAGATCTATTCAAAGCCATTTTTATCTGCTGGAATTTCCTGGGTCTTACATTTTGACCAAATCAGAGAATGTCTCAAAAAAGTATAGGTCAAATGTAATAAGATAGTAGATAATAGTCTATTATTGAATAGGTAGTAATACTTTGAAACAAATAATAAGCTTGAAGATGGAATTTCTCATGTATTTAAATGAAAATCTCTTACTTTCGCAGTGTGTTTCCAAGGCGACTAAGGGTAAAATATTTTCTCTACGAAAATGGCACCCACCAGTGATTTCAGAGACAATTATAAGCTTGTTTGTTTACTGACAAGGACTGAAAATTTCCATGATGGTACAGCAGTGGCTTGGTATGTATCATTACATTTATATAGACACAGGAATTTTGAATCCTGAGTAACATTCCAAATAAAAGTTTATGAATGTCAACAATTAACATGAAGAGTAAATGCTATTTTTTTGCTGCAGAAATGATATAAATATTACCCAAGTAACTTATTTAATAACATGAGACTAATCTGAATCACCTTTTCCCAGATATATAAAAGTAGCTTTGTCTTCCTTTGAGGAATATTTGGATGAATTTGTTTAATGTAATGAAATTGCAAACAGCAAGTGAAGTAGATTCAGTTCAGGTCTGCAGAAATGGAAATTTTAAGTGCCATTCCTTAGCATATGAAGGGACTTTTCTCCCAGGAGACGGGAAGGAATTGTTTTGGAAATTTTCACACTGTGCAGAAAGATGTTCTTTTTTACTGTCTGCATTACATCGTCTTGAGATTAAATACCATCTAGTTCTCAGTATGATATATGTCACAATACAGAAAATACAGATTCCTGATTTAAGAGCATTACAAGAGCTGTTACAGAAGTATCCTGTAATGTGTGCTCTTCCATTACTTTTAATTAAGAAAATTTACAGAAGGATCTTAGGCATATGGAAGTAATTGAAATACATGCAGCAAGCACAATTTTCTCAGAGCAGGGCAGATATTCGTGTCACCTTGGCTCTCTGCTCTGCAGAGCTGGAAGGACATCTGGCACCTGCCCAGAAACGCTGCAGCTATTAATCATAGTAGAGTAAGAAATGACTTGGTGTTGAAACATGAGTATCCAGAAATATTCTTGGCAGGGATATTCCTCCATTATGAACTTGCTGTTAAGCTGTTTGGAACACTTCTTACACATTTTTTAAGTCTTTGTTTGTAGAATTCATTTTTTAAATACATTTATTTAGTGAGGTTTCAGTAAAACTACAAGTTCAGTGAGTAGTTTCTAACTGATCTAGTTAAAATCTCAAAGATCACTTAGGGCAAAAAGGAGTGGATTGCAGGGTTTATCTACTCTATTTCTGTGATCAGAGGAGAGTCAGAGATGAGATTATAGAGCACCTGCGGTAACTACTAGAATCACATAATAAGCACTTTCAATCACTTGGGAACTGCACTCATCGAAGAAAGCAATTTATAAAAACATCACAATATGAAATATTTGGGAAATCATCAAACCATTCCCATCACTTAGCAATTCATCCAACTGAATTAGAAAGGTCAATCACAGAAACCCAAACTGCTCTGCCTAGGATGACTTTTTTGCCATCAAGAGAGTCTCTTCTGAGTGGTATGAGAGAAACAGATTGTCTCAGGCACACTGGTGATTCATCTTATGCTGAGAACTGGCTAACAATGACAGTGCCTTGATCTGCATGAAAAAAAACCTCACTAACAAGAGCTATAGGTTGGATAAACCAACAGCTGAACAGCTGCAGCATCCAACTCCTGTAGCAGCTATGTCTGTCCCTGTCAGACTGCACTATGTGTTCTTCACAAGGAGGTGTAAACGAAAAAGGTTTCAAGGACGGGGAAGGCTGGGCACGCAACTGCTTCTCCTTCCAGTGAAAAAAGGGACAGAGAGGATGCAGAACCTTAACAGGTAGCAGCAAAATCCTTAGCACCTTCTTGAGCCATTTCTTTCTGTGCCTGAGCAAAAGAATTTTACACTGACTTTGTTTATCCTAAATGGAGTATAGAAGCACACGGTCCATCTTAAGGCACTGTGTACTGAGCAGCATTATCTAGCACCTTCTCATCTCACAATGTATGTAATAAAGATAATTGTTAAAAAAATAATTACCTGTAATTACATATTCCCTATTATTTCCAAAATCTTCCTAAATCTTATTAATCTTACTAAAAATTCAAGGATACACTTGAAACCTGAATGGTTTCATACCTTCCTTTGAGATAATTAAAGGGCAACACAAATCTATTTCAGAAGCTTTGCTATCTGGCTGATGTTGTTTTAGTGTCACCTTTAAATAAAATTCTGTCTCACCTCCAACCATGCAATCCAGGCAAGAGTGGGAAAAAGGAAAAATCTAACAGCCTCCTTTACCAAATGCCTTAAATGTTATCATCAAACAAAGCATACATCGGGATAAATCACACATGTGCTCCTTTTCAGAGAACCAATTCACAAATGAGAAATATTAGGCTGGATTTTTCTGTTCCATATGCAGTTGGAAACAGAAAATACTATTGTTTCTAGTAATTCTCATTCTAATCTCATATGCACCCATTCTGGCCACCTTTTCTTCTCTGAAACAAACATAATTTACAAGTTACTTCTCTTCAATATTATGCTAAATATGAACAGTTGCAGCAATAGCAGTATTTTGCATGGCTAGCCCAGAAACAGTAAGTAAAGCAAGCATAAAATAATAGAATAAGAAAGTGTGAAAAAGCTGGAACTGAAGCTGAGCAGAACATGAAACCCGATGATTTAACTGAGTTTTTTCTGGTTTGTTTTTTTTCTAATTTATTTTTATTCCTGATGTATGTAACCCCCACCCAAAAAAATGTTTGCGTACATAGACAGATTCCTCACAAAACACAGGCTGCTGAGATCTCGTGATGATGTGACCTAATGTTATTCCCTAATCCTCCATCTCCACTAGCTATCCCAGTCACCATGTTTACCACGACCACCTAGATATCCACGGAAAGTACATGATCCATGCTTTGACTGTAAATCACCTCTCTGAGCTGGGGAAGCCTGGAACCTTCTCATCATCAGCAGGCATGGGTGTCAGTGTTATGGGGGTAGCCATCTTCACTGTGGCCAGCTTTGGGTACTTAGTTTATTAACTAATGACAACAAC
This sequence comes from Rhagologus leucostigma, assembly GCA_013397725.1. Taxonomy (NCBI): domain Eukaryota; kingdom Metazoa; phylum Chordata; class Aves; order Passeriformes; genus Rhagologus; species Rhagologus leucostigma. The sequence goes on from VZTD01004314.1 coordinate 270,070, forward strand.
TAATTAATACGCTTACAGAGCAGACATTTCACACATTTTCAGGGCCTCTGGACTGTGGAGCTGCTTGCCCCCCCCAGAGCTCTCTAACTCCAGGCTAATCCCAAGACAAAGGGCGATGGCTTCAAACTGGAAGTGGGCAGGTTTAGATGAGGTATTAGGAAGAAATTCTTCACTATGAGGGTGGTGAGACACTGGAATGGGTTGTCCTGAGAAGCTGTGGATGCCCATGTCTGGAAGTGTTCAAGGTCAGGTTGAAGAGGGCTTTGAGCAACTCCCCCATGGCAGGGGAGTTGAAACTAGATCTTTAAGGTCCCTTCCAATGCAAACCATTCAGTGATTCTATGAATCCATGAGATAAAAATAAGACTTCTTGGAAGCACCAGTTCTTAGGAGTCCTACTCCACCAAATGTGACACACATGCTGGTGTCAGTGCTAGGTGCCAGAATACTCCAGTATCCAGACCAGCATCTACAGGCCCCTTGCCTCCTAAATGTTCTCTCAACTACCATTTAAATAATTTCACCTGCCTGCTGTCAACAATTTTGCTCTTAAGCTCCTTTTCCTACTACATTATACACACATGAAAAATACTCTTTACCCTCTTTACTTGTGCCCTATATACATCCCACTTGGCAGTCACAGGCCTTGCTCCAACAGCTCCTAGGGACCCTGGGGGAATCCAGGCCAAGCCAAACACAAACACGGAGCGCCTTTTCCTTATCACTCTTCTCTTGCAAGTTCGCACAGTAAAATTCTGAAGGTAAAAGTGATTAGAGGTGGAAAAAATATAAGAAAAACCAAGTGGGGAGGGCAGGACAGAGTAATATCAGGCAGCAATTAGATTAACTTAGACTGCCAGGTCACGCTCCAAAGAGAAGCATACAAAAGAAAAACATCAGGATTTAGATTTTTTTCAAATTTTTATTCAACAACCTGCTTGCAGAAAATGAATAAACAAAGCTTACATTAAATACTGTACAAAATATTAAAGTTGTTGAGGAGCTAGTCTCCAGGTATGCTCACTTTTTATATCCTCAGCCATCTGCACTGCAGCTCCCAGAACAGAACAAGATCTGAAGGTTCTCTTGGCTGCAACTAATTATGACACATGAGAACTGCAGCCCTTGACAGGCTCCTGCTCGGTAGAATTTGGCAAGACAAAAGCAGTCAACTGTTCGTACTGCAGTAAAAAAAAACCCGAAGTTTACAAATGAAAAATAATCAAGTGTAATAAATGCATTTTGCTCAAAAACAGATGACCCCACAATCCTGAGGCACACTTTTCAGAAGACAAAAAACCATGTTTTTCTGCTATGGAAATGCACTTTGTGTGAAATGCTCTGTATTGATGACCTGTAGGCAACTATATCTCTCAAACCCTTTGGGAAAGAAAAGCAGATTACCACAGGAAGTTTCAATCACAATCACTGAGTAGAAGTCTTCAGAAAGACTCAGTAGCTTCAGACTAGAACCATGAACAACCATCAAGCTCCTTTACAGCCACCACTGCCATTTTTACTACAACCGTTAGGAGAGCTTGGATTCCCTCTCTCTCCAACCAATGTTTTTATAAAGTGGTGTCAGTTTATGGGACATTTTTAGAGCTATCAAAGGCCACCTTAAGGAGGAGGATCTTCTCCTCGAATAGCTTTGTACTTTGCCATATCTTCTGGGAACACCTTTGTCAGTTCTTGAATTAACAGGCTTTTAAATTTCTGGAAAGAGAAAAAAAGTGTATATACATCATCTGAGCAATTTATTTAGATTTCATCAAGCAATGTTACCCAATGAACAGAAATGTCTGTACCCAACACATCTCTCAGTGACCTAAGAGAATAGTACCCAAAAACCCCCCAAAGCCACACAAACACATAAAGTTATGTTTACAAAATCCACAGAAAATGCCCAAGTGAAATCCACTAGGAATGCACCAGGCAAACTAAAATGTCCTTGAATTCCCAGAAATTCCCCTGCATTTTCTCCTAAGCAATACAAAGCAGTTGGACCTCTCTTGTAAACTCTGGTGCACCAATACCTGCCTGACCTTATTAAGGAAAGATTAAGCACACGTCCTCTTGATTTGATATGGAATCCACTCCACCTTCAAAAAGCAACTCACACCTGTCTTAGAAGTACATAATTTCACAAGCAGAGAAAAGGAAGAGAAGCTTAGGGCTTATCTCCATATATGTCTACATTCTGCAGTACAACTTATCCTCCACACTAAGTTCAGCCAAAGAACATTCTCAGAACTCACTAAACTTCCTTTTCTGACTCTGTTTTTCTGCAGTAGTTCCAGCAGTTAAACAGTATCACAGAATGCTTAGGTTCATACTAAGTGAAAGTACAACTTCAGAAAACTCTAAACACTGGCACACATTCACTAATTTTATAAAGATTAACTGATGACTATAGAGCATATTCGACATTTTAACTCTCTAATATCCATTCAAGACTGGAAAAATACCCCTTTTGTTTTGCTTATTTCTAAGTTTGCCCGCAGCAGAATTACACACCTGTAAGAAACCCAAATAAAATATCTCTACTGCTGCATATAACTTTAACAAATACAAAATCACAGTGAAAGCTGCATCCCCAACTGTGGGATGAACTACAGGTTTCCTTTCCTGAACAAGGTATATCAGCATCAATTAAGACACAGGGATGCAGAGCAATTTCTAACACAAATCACATAGTAACAGAAGTTAGTAGTTGCACAAGTGAAAAATGCCCACATATTTACAGAGAAGTAAAGATTTATCCAATACATTATTGCACTATACTTCCATTAATTCTGGTTTACCTTCATAGTGTCAATTTTTCCTTTTACTTGCTCATTTTTAGCCAAAGCTCGCTCCAGACACTCCTTAGTGTAAAGCTGAGGGTTGCGGCCTTGATCTATGTATCTGAAAGTAAAAAAGACGCTACTAAATGATCATATTCCTACTAGGATGCTCTCCAAGGCACAGAATTATTCACCCTGCTGTCTTTTTCTTTCTACTGTTATCTGAAACGTGCATTTCAAAAACCACCACAGTTAAACCCAGCCATTTTCAAAAGACAGCTCAAGGACGAGGCCATGGCCAGCAAAGTGCTCCCAGGAAGACCGGAGAGCTTTGAAGGAAGTATTAAAAGCACACAAAAAAAATATATATCTACCAGCTCCTCACAGGCAATAAGCACAGATGATCAAAGGAAGATGGTCTTTTTCCAAGCAACTGAAAGGGCACCAACCAGGAGGCGGCCTAGTTAGGACACGGTGAGCATTAAGCACACAGGAATATGGCACCCAGCAAATCAAGGATGAGGAGGAGCTGCACATACCACAGCAAAGAGTGAAAAGCAACACTACTGTATCAGCAAACCTGTGCGTATTTTTGCTTTGCAATACAATTCCTGGCAAAGGGAAACTCCTTTGATGAATAAAGAAAAGAGAACTTTTAAGACACTCACCACAAATTTACAACTGGAGTAAAAGCCCAACCGAAAAACGCCCTGTACAGCCAGTAACACACTGGAGTACAGCAGACCAGTAACATGTGGACTTACAAGAAACACTAGTTTCTTGTCAGTAAATTGTCAGCCATATCCCAAAAGCTCTCTTCCTCTATGTTCATTTTTCTTTTAATGTTCTAATTCTCTGCCAACAGACTGCCACTTCTGAAACTGAACACCTGAATACTGGCTTACTTTATTTTCACCCGCAACTTTAAACCCTGATCCTAATCTATGTAAAAGTATATTTCCAAAATGAAAGCTTAGTTACTAAATCAGTGTCCCTGCCCATGTCAGGGGTGTTAAAACCAGATATTCCTGAAGATCCCTTCCAAGCCAACCCAATCTGTGATGCCATGAAATGACTAAATTCAGCAGAATTCATGTTACTGCCTACATATGTAGAACTAAAAAAAAAAAATCTGAAAGGCCAAGTTGGACTGAACTCTGAGCAACTTATCTAGTAGGTGGCACCCCTGCCTACGGTGGGGGGTTGGAACCAGATGAGTTTTAAGGTCCCTTCCAACTCAAACCGGCCTGTGGTACTATGAAAACAGGTGTATAATTTACCACTTCTCCTACCTTTCTGCCTTCTCACAGGCAGGAGGTACTTCTGACCTCCTGCCTGCTCACGTTCTCACGAGACATTCAGAAGGACCAGGTTTAAAGAGACAAGCAGCCCTCAGCCAAAATACCCACGCCGCGAAGCCAGGCTACCTCGAGCCACCGACTGCAGCACCTCCCCTTCCAGGCACACACAGACTTACTCAAAAACTTCCAAGGGCACGCTGATATCGTGAAGCTGCTGCCGGCATTTGTCGATATCCTGCAAGCCCGTTACCATGAAATTCCTGTTGGGAAGAAAAATGGGTCGGGTTTAGCCGATTTAGGAGTCGCTGCGCTGCCCCTAACGGCGGGTGCGAGGCCAGCGATACCCAGACAGGGAAGAGACACCTGAGGCACCACCCTGGGGCCTGGGTGGGGGGGTGAGGGAGGGAAAGGCCCCGCAGCCCAGCCCGCCCCCGACAACGGCCCCTCACAATTTCTGATTGAGCCCCGTCTGGCTGCTGGGCTGGAAGTCGCTGACGATGATGCCGAGCTGCCTGATGTTCTCCACGAACTTCTCCAGGTGCTCCTCCAGGGAGTCGAACTTCTCCGCCATCGCCGCCGCCACGGCCTTCCCCCGCGCCCGCCACTTCCGGTCACGGGCGCCTGCGCGAGAGGGCGGGGGCGGGGTGGCCACGCCCCCTCCGGCCCAAGCCGCGCCCCCTTCCCCTCACGGAGAGCGCTGTCCCGGCTCCGCCGTGAGGNGCCCCGGCCCCGCCGGGAGGGGAAATCGGGACAGCGCCGGTTCGGCAGCCACACCCCCCCATTGTGTGTTTGAGCGTGCCTTGTGTCTGCCAACTTTGGGCCGTCTTCGGGCCTGTGAAAGAAAGAGAAGCGGTGACAGGCAGAGGTTCTGCTTCATAATAAACTCCACACTGGAATCATCTGGGGAATGGCAAAATGTGGAAACACAGAATTGCAGAGTGGTTTGGGATGGAAGGGATCACCTAGTTCCAATCCCCTGCCACAGGCAGAGAAACCTCCCACTAGACCAGATGGCTCAAAGCCCCATCCAACCTGGCCTTGAACACCTCCAAATTTGGGGCATCCACAGCTTCTCTGGGCAGCCTGTTCCAGTGTCTCACTACCCTCACAGTAAAGAATTTATTCCTAGTATCCAATCTAAACCCACCCTCTCTCAGTTTGAACCCATTACTTCTTGTTATATCATTAATTACTCTATATTAAATAATCCAGCTATCATTCATCCCTGTGGGGAGGTTATCTGACATGCTTAAACCCCCATGGCACACCACAATAACTGTATGTTTTACAAATAGCTTGTTTCCAGTATGTCTGTTTTGGTTTGAATCTGAGCAGATCAGTCCAGTAATGTCAGGAGATAACTCATCCAGCTCTGGGGTCCCTAGCACAGGAAGGACATGGACCCTTGAAGAGAGTCCAGAGGAAGCCACCAAGTTGATCAGAGGGATGGAGCACCTCTTCTGTGAGGAAAGGCTGAGACACTTGAGATTGTTCAGTCTGGAAAAGAGAAGGGGTGACCTAATTACAGTATTCCAGTACTTCATGGAAGTCTACAAAAAAGATGGAGAGGGACTTTTTACAAGACCCTGTAGTGACAGGACAAGGGGGAATGGCTTCAAACTGAAAGACAGTAGGGTTAGATTAGATATTAGAAATAAATTCTTCACTGTGAGGGTGGTGAGACACTGGAACAGGTTGCCCAGAGAAGCTGTGGATATCCCATCCCTGGAAGTGTTCAAGGCCAGGCTGGATGGGGCTCTGAGCAACCTGGTCCAGCAGAAGGTGTCTCTGCCCATGACAGGGGGTTGGAACTGGATGATACCTTCCAAAATCCCAAACTGGGATTTAATGTATTTTATGCATTTTTTAGCTATAACTTGTGGTGATTTCTGCTCCACCATGAGAACCATCAAAATCTGCAATTCTTAATTTCTTGGATGTATCTTTTTTTTTTTTTTTTCATTTATGATATCATGACAACACCATCAAATGGCCAGTTTCTGTTCTGGGTTACCATGCTATATCAGTAGCAGAAAGTTGGGTCTTTGGAAAATATAAAGCACTATTTGGGAGCTCATAGGTTTAAATATGCTAACCTAAAATTAAAAAGCATGTGACTGTAAAGTACACTGAATATGAAGGAAAATATAGTACTGTGCAAATGTGAAATTAAAAAACAATCCTAGGATGCAGAAAACAATTTATCAGTTCTAGGCCTTGACAAGTATTGTCATCCTACAAAAAAATAATCCCACTGTCTATTGATCAGCAGTCGCTGACCATCCTGTTTCTATATTTGGCAGAATGTTGTCTGGACAGCAGAAGTCCCAGGATTATGGGATTTTAAGACAAGTACTTCGTGCATGACAGATCTTGGTCTGAGAAAAAGAATAACTTTTTCTAATATCTGGAAGGAAGAATGTAGAATAGGGTGCACTTACCAAGTTACATCTGAACATGAGGAACAGGGGGTCAAGTTTTGAAAGAACAGTGTAAATACAAACGATTGTGTCAGATGTGGCTCTGCAGGCACAAGTTTGAATCTGCTGGGATTCAAACAGAAGAGCTGCTTTACGTCCGTCTTTGCGTATGGGCAAACACCTCCGGTGGAAGTATGGAGCGGAACCACTTGCCTTAAATTCAGTAACAAACAAGGGCTTTGAGGTGCTGTTAGAATTTCCTCTCCTTCCTCTTTGTGTGAAAGCCTTTGGTTCTTGGAACTGAGCAAATATGACTTCTAGCTTGCTTGGGATAAATCCTGTAGATGTCCATTATCACATCTAACTCAGGGAACATATTCAACAGAAGAAAATAATGGAAGTTTAACATCAAATATAGAGATATCCAGTTCATTTTAAATCTATATTTACTAGCCTGGTTAGGCTAGATTAGTGAATTTTGTTAGATAAATGTATACAGTGCTTTTAAGGTTAAAACTTGCTATAAATATATCACCAGTTGTTAAGTTTTTCTCATGATCACCTGGTTGGGCATAATTTTCATGGTCAGGGGTAAAAAGTAAAAATGAAAAACTTATGTTCCAATGAGAGAGAGAAAGAAAGAAAGTCAGGCTGACAAATAACTGAATTGATCAATGGGTACATGGAGACAGAAAGATGTAGAAAGAAAATGTCATGGCTCATGATGTAAGTAACCATATTGCACTTGTACCCTGATTTTCATACAGGGAGTGGGCAATTACAGGCTTGTAAGCTGGACATCTGCACTGGCAGTTAAGTAGGGTTTGTAGTAAAGGATGGAATGAGAGGCCATATGGATCAATATGACCCATTTGGGAAGAGTAGCACAGATTAAATGAAAGATAATCCTGTTTTGCAAACCCCTAATGAGTTTTTCAAGAGGTCAGCAAGCATGCAGATAAGAGTGATCTAAACAATACAATCTACTTGATTTCCCATCAGCTCTTAGTGAAATCCTTAAACAAAATCTTTTAAGGAAGTAAAGCAATGGAATAAGGGGAGAAATCCTAAACTGAATAAAGAACTGAAATCCAGATAGGAAACGCAGGACAGGGGCAAACATTTAATTCTTGCAAGGGGAGAATTGATCCCAAAAGAGTTCAGCAGGGAACTAGGCTGAAAGTTGTGCCATTTAGTGTGTTCATAGATGACCCAGAAAAGAGATCAGATGGTACAGTGAGAAAATTGGCTTATGAGAAAGTTATTTGGCAGACTGAAGATGAATGCAGTTTGTAGGAAACTGTAGAAGGACCTGAAAAGACTTTAAGATGGATCATGTAAAGCGATGCACATAGCAAGCAAAAAACCCCTAGTTTCACATGAAGGTTTATGACCTCTTGACCATTACCACACAGGAGCAAGACCTGATGATCAGAATAGAAAGTTCTTTGAAAACATCAGCTCAGTGCTCAGCAGTGATCAGAAGTCATGTGGAGAGTTAGGAATTGTCAGGAAAGGAATGTGAGAACAAAGCAGAAAATTTCATTGTGCTACTGCATAAATCCAGTTTGCCCCAATCTTGAATGCTGTGTGCTGTTCTCATTCCCTGGAGTAGACCTGGAAAGGAGTCAGAGCAGGGCTGCCAAGATGACTGGTGGATATGAAATGGCTTCTGTAATAGGAAAACATGAACAGACAGGGACTCTTCAGCTTGAGAGAGAGTCCACTAATGAAACTTAGGGCCAATTCTTCACTGTATATACAAAGCCATGAGTGGTCTGGAGTCTAGAGTGTCTTTCAGCACAAAAACTAGGGGCCATCAAAGTAAAGCCAAGAAGCGACAACTTCAAAACATGCAAAAAGCAGTGATTTTTGTCATACAAAGTTCATAAGCCCTGTGGGAGTATTTGCCAATGGATGTTACGGACAGGAAAAGCTTAGCTGTGTTGAAGGGAAAATGGGACAAATGCTTGGTAGACAGTCAGGGAGATGTAGGTAAACCACACTTGGCTCAGGAAATCCCATGAACTGAAGGTAGCCCAAGGCCAGGAGGATAGTCAGGAGAGGTCTTACAGATTATTTTCTTGTTTTTGCTCTTCAGCATTTACTTCTGCTTAGTGCTGAGCACCAGATACTGACCCAGACGGAGCATTCATCTGAATCTGGGGGGTTACTGCTGTAACGTCCTCCCTGCTTGGAATGTCAAATGATGACCTGTTCTGTGAAGGATGCAGACAGATTGCATAATGGTTTCTTACCAAGCAGAGCATAAAAAGATTGATTTGAGACTGTTCATACAGCCTTCAGGTCTGGAAAAAGCTCAGCTCAGTGTTTCCTTATTTAGTGGTACATATACTCCAGATAAATGACTTGTCCAATATAATATGACACAACGTGGTGTTTAAGATTCATTACTGAAAGTGCTGAGACAGTCAACTTCTCATGAATACAAAAAGCAACAAATAATTTATCTGTTTGTCCGTCTCTAGAGCTATGACTCTCCTCCTAGCTCCTGTTTTCTGCTGCTGGCCAGTAAAGTGGAGGAAAATTAATAAAGAAAGTAAAACACATCGAATTCCAGTGGCACATGTTTTCTCTCCTGTCTTTCTCACTTTTCTTCTGCATGATTAAATCACCCCTTCCTCATTCTGCAGACCAAGAAATGGAGGTTGAAATTTCAGGTCATTAACTGGGAGCATCACCTGCCTAAGAATTCCATTCTGCAAGCAATCTACCCTTCATTGTTTTAATTACAACAGGTAATAAGCAGAAGAGAAGCAGAGGAGATAGATGTGAACAGCACAGAGGATACCATTCACCTGCTCTTGATATATCAGGCTGATGGTAATTTTGTTTAGGGTGTTTTTCAACTGACTCAGAAGCATGTGGTACTGTCACATTTTACTGCATAAAAATAATGTGATACAATAAAATAAACAATTTTAAAATATCAATTATGCAGCTGAATAAGAGCTGTAATTATAATTTCCATACATATTTTGTGTTTAGTAATGTGCTCATTAATGACTTGAAATAATACACGTCTTACCACAAATTAGCAGGATGATGTATTTATGCATCATGGCTGGATCTCAGTCTTACTGAGGTCACCTAAATTTATTTATCTAAGAAGCAGCAGGATCAGGATTTTGTTCATAAGATAATTTTGTGGTCTTCCAAGTCCTGCAGATCTGGGAATGTTCTGGGACCGGATCCAAAGATAACTGAGACCCATGAGGTTCTTTCTATTGATGGTAAAGGACATTGGATGACAGTCTGTTCTCACAACACTGTCTCCGAGGAGGTCAGCAGGACACAGCAAAGGACTTACATATATGTTTCAGGACAGGAATATTATTTTCATAGTGTAGTGATAACTCATCTAGGTCTGCAATACTGAAACCTTTTATTTCATAGTACCTTTAATATCCCATACAGAATTAATTCTTAATTTTGTTTTTCAAAAATATGCTGAGAAATCAGTGGAATTATCTGGGTTTTTTCCCTTGGAATATTAAACTTATTCATCAGACTCAGTTCATGTTACATCCCTATTGCTGCCATATGTCATTTAAAGCAAAATTAAGGTCTACTCTTCTGAAATGCAGAGTTGCTTTCAACAGTTATCAAGTATCTTTTTTTTTACCACAGGTGTGAGAAATACGTATATATGTATGTATAATCATACTTCTAGAAAAATGCCTCTCTGATTATGCAATACTAACAAGTCAGGTTGATTTGCCTATTACTGCTTTTTATATTTTCCCCCGTAACTCAGAATAAGTAGGACGCTGTATTTAAAACTGATACTTTTTCATTACCAAAGGTGCAGGAAAGAAGGCATAGGAATATCCTGGGCAGTGAGAATTTCTAAGACACCCAGACCACATGTGTGCTAGCAAATGAAAAAGACCTAGGACCATTTTCCAGCACTGAGTCCAGCTGGCATGGAACAGCCCTTATTTGTATTCCAAATCCTGAAATGTACCTGAAAGCAATTCTGGAAGACTGTGGGTTGTCCAGATGAAAAAGCTGTCTATGTACCTTTGTCACTGTTACACAGTGTGGGTGCCTGTGCTCCCGTGTTTGTGTCCTTCCCTGTCACTTCTCATTTTTCTGAGGTAGATCTGTTAGTCACAGTGTACAAGAAAAAGGAAGTAATGGCCACATGGGTTCAAACCAAGGGACAAATCGGCAAATCAGAAAAATTACTGAGCATTCAGGGTTATGCCCCTGAAAAGAGTTTAGATAAGCAGGTTGAGCAGAGCCATGGCCACAGCTGGTATGGAGCTACTGGCACTGCTGACTTGGGGCTAGAGTATCATTGAAAGATAGATTATAAAAGGATAGAATGGTTTGGAAGGGACCGTAAGGATCAACTAGTTCCAACTTCCTTCCGTGGGCATGACACCTTTCACTAGACCAGGTTTCTCAAAGCCCCATCCAACCTGGCCTTGAACACTTCCAGGGATGGGGCACCCACAACTTCTCTGGGCGACGTGTTCCACTGTCTCAGCATCCTCACAGTGAAGAATTTCTCCCTAACATCTAATCTACATCTCTCCTCTTTAAAACCATTTCCCCTTGTCCTATCACAATCTGCCTGGGTAAAAAAGTTGCTCTCCCTCTTTTTTATAGTCCTGGGCCTTATGAGGATGTCCTGTATTAGAGGCTGGAATCAGTGAACACTACAGGGTTCAGCCTGATCAATGAAAAGTGTCTCATGTTCACAGAAGTGCCCACAAGCTGCCTCCTGTTCAAACTGGGACTACCAGTTCTTCCAAGCTATTTCTGAACTGCACAGGTTTAAACCAATAATGGTGTACCAATGTGTGGGCAACGGTAGGCTCTGAGGGACTTCAGAACATGGCGAGGCAAAAGGCTTAAATATACGGCTCCTCCAGCCCATCCTGTCATGTGGACTCCTTGGACACAGTCCTAGCCAGTTGGCTCTCCAGTGTACTTTATCATGTCAGTAGGAATTCCTTCTTGGAAAGCACCTAGGAGACAAGCAGGCAGTGCACTAAAGACTCTCTTTCTGCTATTATTTGGGAGGGGCATTCAAGTGACTCTTCAATTTTAAATTCATTCTTCACACTCTTGCATGCTGATATCCCACTGTCTCCACAATCTGCCTGCATCACTGTGAAACATACTTTACTGTTCATGCCCAGCATCCAGTCTTCAAATAGGTTTTATTTACAGAAGTCGCCTGAGGAAGACTAATTTATAGCTATTGATTCTTTCCACACCTCTGTCTAACTGATGAAGAACTGCTTTATTGCCCAGTTAGTTTAGATATACATAGTACACATATCTATTCTATGCTTTAATCTAATAATTGAATCATCTCTCTATAGACTTCTATATGATAAATTAAACACACTGAATTCTTTACACCTTTTTCTTTAATGAATTTTGGCTTTTTCAGTGTTTCTATTTTTTTTCAATATCAGCAGAAAAGGGAAGGTGACCTGCACATTGCAATCTAGCATTGATCCCTGCAATGGTGTTGGTCCCTGTTCCCCCATGCCTTGTGCTTCTTTTTATCCCTTCCTATTTATGCACTGCAGGTCTGCAAAATTCCTCTATGCCACAAGATTCCTCTATGCCACCAGATTGTGATGATATGGTACATAGTGACCCCTAATTTCCTTTAATGTTTCCTTTTACAGGGAATATGGTCTGCAGTCACATAAGCTTGCATGATTTGCTCCTAGTAAGATGACTTCACAAAGTGTTTTTATTAAAACACATTTATTTCACAAACACAGCTATTTAGTTCAGTCTGCCTCCGCACTATTTATTGCTTTGCTGGCCTTTCTGTAAGCTCTTCTTTTATTTGCGAGTTTTTATTTACCTCCAAATCATCAATACAGCTATTAAATTATGGCAGTAGCAGTCCCCTGGGAATTCTGCTGGCAATATTGCCAAATAAAGTCCCACTTGGAAACATATCACCTGGTCTGTCATATTGCTCCCAAAACTGAATTTGAAGTGATTAGATCAGCCTGATGTGAGGCAAATTCCAGGTCAAGTCTGGCATAAGGGATTGCCCCAGGGTCCTCTTTTTACAAACTGTATGGATGAGTTTGTGTCAGATTTGCCTTGCTAAGGCTACTAGTCCAATGCTATTCCAACAGGCATCATGTCCTGCATGTGTCCACAAGCCCTGGCTCAGGCTGTACCATGTACAGCCTTATCGTCATACAATAAAAACACTATATTCAGGGTCCTTCAGTGTCCCTGACTTTCCAAAACAATTAGTAGCACAGACTCTCAGATTGCTTCCTGTACTGTGAAGGATGGAAAGCTAGAGCAGGAAAAGCCCATTCTTGCAATGATCACCTCACAGACTGCTTAGTTTGGCCCTTCTGCATGCCTACTGCCTCCCTTCTGCCCCCCAGCACAGGTCTTCAGACACAACCTCAGAGCACCACTCTGGGGAATGCCACTTGGCCCTCCTGCCCCAGCAGTTCTTCAGGAATGAGGTTTCCCTAAGTTCAGACAAAATACCTCTGGGACAAAATGTGACCTAGAGTTGGAGGTAAGAAAATCTATATAAGCACAGTTCACCATGGTGTTGTGGCTGGGGCCCAATGTATCTTCCCTGATTTTCACCTTTGCAGGCATCTACTGAAGAAACAGAAGACACTGTGTGTCCTAGGGGCCATGGCAGGGAAGACTGATCGTGCATAGGTAGGGAACAGCCTACCCTGATGCCAGAGAAAGGCTGATGGAACAGGAAGGGACTATCTGTTCTCAGAACAGGAGGAAATCAAATTAGTTAAACTGATTTGGGAAGTGTTTGGTCCCCTGACTGCTCAAGGCCCTGGTGCTACTGGCTTGACAAAAGCCCTTCCACTCTATGTCTTCCCTTCACCAGAACCAGAACCACAATGTCAGACCTGGTTACAGCCTCCTTGGATGAGTACTACAGGTAGGGGGATGAGTCCTTGGCCAAGCCTCATGAGACACTTCTGAAAACAAACACACCCTACCTAGAAGCCTGGATAGATCCTCTGTTTCCAGTTTTCACATATTTTTCTGCTTTTGCATTTCATATACAAATGCCACCACTGGTTCAGAGTCCAAGAATATGTATGAATCTTATTGCATGGGATTCCGCTGCAATACCCGGCTATGGCTGAGTGGTTGTGTTTAGCACTACCCATCAACACTGCTGTAGTTGCAGTTTAGGTCTACAACAGACCTAATTTAACTTGATATGAATGCATGTCTTAAAAAAGATTTTTTGTTTCTATTTCCCATATTTCATTCTAGAAACAAAAATGCCCAGGGTCATCCTCTGTCTCATAAATCCAGATATAGCAGTATTCTTTAGAAACAAATGAAGTTACTGATTTCTTCTAATTTAGTTAATTGCAACAAATTAGTTTTCACAGGAACAACCAGGTATGAAACAGCCAGCTGAAGTTTGCTCTACAGTACAACCATCCCAGCCCTGACAAACCTTGTCTGAACTGCACAGCAAGCCAGCAGCTGGGGTACATTCCAGTGCTTCCAGGACTCAAGCACAGGTTTGCTCCTACCATCTTCTTATAGATGGTATTGCAGGAGGAAGTGCCTGTTGTTCCTAAATCTAACAGAGAAAAGATTCCATCTTTTTGGCTTGCTAATGACAAACTCAGCAGCTGATTTACAACTGTGTGCAGATTCTGATAAGAAACCATCTCTCTGTGCCTCTTCATGTGTACAAAGGACCACTGACCTGCACTGATCCCACAGGCGTGGCAAAATCCCTTCTTTTACATCTATGGTTGCAGCCACAGGGTGACAAACCGTCTGTTCTTCACATGGTGTACAACTCAGCGTTCACTAGATTCTTCTTTATATTGGTTCTACAGAAGCAGCAGTGAATCATGCAAGGAACTGTCATTTCTACTTCAAATGGAGCTGCCACCCAAAAAAATTATTTCTTGAACCTAAGTGATGAAGCACATGATGTCATGTCGAAAGAACCAGTGTTGCATGCCTGATGCTATGAATTCAGTAGGCTTGCTGTTGTAGCCATGCCCGTGAATAACTGATGACTGGGAATGTTATCATCGGTTGGCCCTGTTAAGGTAGAACCATAGAATCATTTAGGTTGGAAAAAAACCTCTAAGATGACTGAGTTCAACCATTAACCCAGCACTGCCAAGTCCACCACAAAACCGTGTCCCTAAGTGCCACATCTACACATAATACAGGTCTTTTGTCATATTCCAAAATGTACATTGGACTGGATCAATGTTTCTGTGGCTTTCTGTAGATGTGACCTCCTTCAGGGCCCACCTCTCTCCCTGGGAGTTCTTTGTGTAAACTATGTATTCACCTCTCCAGCCAAGGACCAGGGAACTACCAGCTGGTGGCAGCAGCAGCTTCTCCAAGATCAGGATGTCAGGACTTGATCTCAGTTCCTGGCAACACTGTATGAGAGTATGCAAATATACACTCCTCATTTTAAAGAAACTGAGCTATTATCTGTAATCTTGCAACTAATCTAACTATTTTTAAAGAATTTTGCTTCTCTAATCCTTTGTCACCTTTTGAATTTTTTTGCATAGTAGTTCGGGATTTATAATTGGCACTGAGAAACAAGAAGCTAAAACATGTCTCTTACTGTTGTGATGACCAGGCCGATGTTAAGACCTTAGGATAAAGCAGGAAGAGTTCATTGCCCGTAAATGCATTGCAAGTGACCTTTCTTATGGCTGTGTGCTGTAAAGAGGAAAATGAGAGAATATGGTGAGATTTAAGGGAATATGAAGGTAAACGATTGACTGAGGTCGAAGAAAAAGTGTTTAGCTGGCATCAAAGAGAAGTGTGAGTTGTTCTGGGGTCCAAATGTGATCTTATCATCATCTTATACAAAAGTTCTAATACTTTCCCATATTTACTCAAAATACCTCACTGAGTGCCATCTTCAGTCACATCAACCTGTTCTTTTAAATCTGCATCACTCTGGCAGCACATCTTTTTAATCCCTTCTACCAACACATCCTTCTTTCTTTATCTCCTCCTTCTTTGTCTGCTTCTCCAGATTTATGTAAAAAGTCCTTATCATTGGCCCCTCAGCACTTTGTACTATTGAACTTCATCATGTTCCTGTCACTTCAGGGGAGCAAGAGGTCTGTGATGCCGTTTAAAAACTTCAGGATCCAAAAATTATTTCATGGCACCATAAGGTCTTTGAGACTAAGTTACTGAAATTCCAGCATTCTGCCTTTAAAGTTTAACTAAAGTTGGTCTCTCTGTGTTAATTTTGTGTGGTTTACAGTGATATCCATCTGTTGCTTAGATGACCTACAGTGCTTTTGCCAAGACAGGGGTTAATCTGATGCTCTGACCAGGTAATAAGAGACAATCGTGTGTCCTTTTTGTGCTGTGAACCAGAGTACTGGAACACCCAGAGTGCTGCTTTCAGGCTCAGCTGCTAGGCACTAACAAGTGAGACAGGTCTGGCAGCAGCCCTCAGCTTCATGTGGAATGGACTGCAGCTGAGGCAGGAGACCACTCAGACTCTCCTTGGGGCAAAGAGCCATCCATGAACAAGATACTCTGCAAAAAAGGGGCTGTCTAGGGCTCAGATTCATGTTGTTTGCTCCCAGATAAAAGCAGGATTGTTGCAAGGCCTCACTGATGGCCCTAGCTCGCTGGTTATATGCAGGAGCTTAGAAAAGTTCATGATCTCAGACCGTTAAGAATTCTAGTCAGAATTCAGAGCCACACAAACAAAAACGTTTGCATCCGAAGTGGAGGGACCATCATATAGTTGCCATTCCTCCAACTATTCCATGGGATACAGCTTCCTCACTGAGCAGCTACAGAATTACTTCAAAGATGAAACTGTAGGGCAAAAATGTGGCCCGATGTCAAGGCTGAGGGTGGAACAAGGTAAAAGAGGTACTGTATCTTTATTTGGGGAGAAATCTGTGAGTGATTTCTGCTCTTCACAGTACTGGTCCCATCTTGAATTTGTGTATGAGTGCAAGAATTTAAAAATACTTGTGTGCATATACGAGAAGGTCACCTCTGACACAGAGTTCCGTGATTCAGAATTGCCAGATGCAAATGTCTTTTAGTCAGTAAGTAGCAATACATGAACGTGAACACCATGAACATAAAAAGCTTCTCCTGAGCATTTCCAATGCTGTGCAGACTTAAAAATCAGACAGCCAACCATATTCTCCATGGATATTGTTTACCTCTGTCATTCCCAAAAGCTATCACTGTGATACAATGGCTATTCATTTACCCACGTATCCTTTGCATTTACCTGGAATTATCATATCTGTTGAGTGGAGGTCACCTCAAGAATGTTGTGTATCTAAGTCAGTAAAAGAGATTAGCACTGCCAGATGGACTTCCAGCACCAAGAAGAAGGTCATTTCAGAGGATGTGTCAACAGGAACGTAGGAATTGCACATATACCTCTATAGGTTTTAACATTCCAGGAGTGAACATTTTTGTGTCTTTCTTCATTCTTGCTGTTCGTTGCTGAAAATGCCTTTCTTCTGAATATCCTTCTAAAAATAAACTATGTTGTCACTTTGGAGGATAAAAGGAGGCAAACAAAAAATGAACAAAGGTGCCCAGTGAGATAACTAGCAAGCATTGGGACAACTTAGGCAAAAGAGGGAGAGATTAATAAATAGCTTACCTGCTGAAAAAGTGTGTGTTTGCATGTTTGCAAAGAATTAGCTAAATATAATTCCATTTGATTGTAGGAAGGAGGCTGTGTCCCATGATATAAATTGAATCAATGGAGCCTACCAAGCTGACCTAGGTAAATAACTCCTTTAAAAGAGTTCCAGGTCTAGAGGCTGGCCTAATGCTGAGCATATCAGCAGGATACATGAACCCTAAGATTTTAATGCCACCTATAACAATCTATCTTCAGACCTGCAGAGGAAGGCAAACAAAAGAGCAGTAGAGGACAAATCATGCATCAGGAAGAATAAAATAAAATCTTTCCCAACTCCAGTGGAAGCCCTGAGGCATGGAATTATTATAATGCAAATTGACAGTGATCTAATTTATTTTCTCACACACTTGGGGATACTGACACACCAGATGCCCAGGGACTCATAATATAAGCTTAATTTTCTCTCTTCAGGCATTTTGCTATTCTATTGTGTTGTACAATTATGCCCATAAACTTCTCAGGCTCCGTGCTACCAGACTGCAGGCTACTCCTTCCAGTGCTCAGGAGAGTATTCAAATGCTTCCTTCATCATGTACCTGGAAGCCTTTAGATTTCCACTGCAGATGTATTCAGGATTACTCACTGTACTGCCATTTGATCATGTGATGAAGTCAATATCCCTCTCTGACATTTACTTCTCAAATATATTTATAAAGTGTTATCACGGCCCTATTCAGTCTTTGCTGAGCCATACTAAACAAAAAAAATCTTTTAATTCTCCTATGAAGATACAACTTTTGTTCCCCTAATCATTCTAGAAATGCTTCTGTGCATTTGTTCAATTTAAGTAACATTTTCTATCACTTGGCATAAAAATTCTGCTGCATTTAAATGGAAGTAAACAATACAGATACGAACTTTTTGCTGAACCACAGGTAACTCCTTTTTTGCAAACTCAGTAAAAACAAGAAAATCACTGGCCAATATTATCCTACTAGAAAAAAAAAGCCAAAAAACAACACCTTCCTGCCAGACCCAAATAACATCAAATTGGTACTGCAATAGGAGTTCAGAGCGCTGAATCTCCAGCTAGTGGCAGATGCTTCTCTACCACAAGAAGAGTCTGAGATGCCCTTCATCAGCTGCACCCTGCTCCACATGGAGCTGAGGGCTGCTGCCAGACCTGAGCTTTGAATGCTGTCCTGTGTCACTAATAAGTGGCTGAGCCTGAAAGCAGCTCTCCAGCTGAATATGTAGGAGAAATATCTGCCAGAGGTCAGTCTGTTTTTCATACCCACATGCCTCTCTGATTTGAAAGTCATTGCATCACTCTAGGGTGTCTTTATGCACTGTAAGTGGATCAACCAGTCCTGCTCCAAGACAAGGACATGAGAGCCTTGTCTGGGAGATGGCAGGTGAGTTCAGTTTGACTCCTGCACCTGGCAAACTGGTGAGAAGGTATAATAATGAACAAAGTTAATAGATATGTTTCTACTATTTAATGTACTAAGGAACAGGAATTTATTAGGAATATGTAAAGAGAGATCATGGACCAAATTTGTTCATTTTTTTGTCAGTCAGGGAATATGTGGATAAGGACAATCTACACACAGGGGAAGTCACCCCTGCAAGCTGTTTTCCCTCAAGACTTGACTTCAAGCCATCCAGAGTCCATACTGGACTAACCAAATAACTTGCTTGCTGAGGAAGCCTGGGTATGAAAAAGAAGAGTTCACTGCATCACTTCAGCTTTTTGACCCTGCAGACAGTAAGGATGCAGACTGTGAGGAATTTCACTGCTTTCAGCACCACCAGAGCAGTTCCCTGTGGCAGCAGAACCCTGTTTGGCCAGGCACACCTACTACACCTTCCTCGTTGCTGAAGCAGCTTTCTCATCACTTCTTTCATTAATCTTGTACCATTTCACAGAGCAGTGGTGCAAGGCCACAGAGGGGCTTCTTGGCTCTGGCCTCCCTTTGCAGAGAACTTGCTCTTTTCTTTTGGCTTCACCACTGGGTAGATACCTCAGTTATGTGAGACAGGTAAGTAACTTCCATAATGTTAAATTAATGACCACAGCTTCTGCTGCCACCTGCCGCAGGAACATCATGCAGAGACCTTTCAGTTTAAAACATTAATGTAGCCGACACAAAGGCTCAAGGTGCTGGCTGGCAGTGTGGTTCAGTTCAACATCTGTGCCACACCACCCTGCCTTACCCTAGGTATTCATCCAGGGGTGACCACTGAGCGCCTTGTTCCTCCTGCCTGCCCATAGGGACTGAAGCTGCAGGTGAATATTCTGTGACTTCCAGCTTTTGCACCGGAGCAGGAATAGTCTTCCAACCTGTCCCATCAGGTTTCTCAGTGCCCTGTTCCATATGCTAATGAGATTTTTCCATGTCTGCCTTAGCTTCTCCCCCTGCAAGTTCTGCTGGAGTCATTTTCCCGATTAAGCACAGATTATTTGTTTCCTGGAAGCGTCACACACCACGAGATGTCTGGGTGCAGTTTGTCTGCACTCCAGAAATTTCCGAGCTCCATGGATGGGACATCAGTAGTTCAGGGGAGTGGCATGTCTGCCACACCAGAAGGCTACGAAGGGAAGGCTTGGACACACTTTCCAATAAACCTATAAACTGGAGGTTCCTCAACTGCTCAGGAAAATGTAGGAGGTAGGAGGTGAATATGGAATGAACAGAACAATCTTTGACACTTCAGCCTCCAACCACTTCACATTCCCCAGGATATCTGACCTCCAGGGAAACACTCTGTCAACAGTACTTCACAATACAGATCTGTTCAGGGATAGGGAATTTAGCAAACACATCTGCAACAGACCTGGCTGGGTATCTGCACACTGGAAAGGATCAGAGCAACTCCAAGGCTTATCACACTGTTGGATTGGCAAGGTCAAGAGGACGGAGGGCAGGAGCAAACAAGGACAGAGTTGTGGTGCCTGGGCCTCCCAGGCCATTGCTGACCGTTGGCTCACAGCTCTTCACCTTCTCCCTATTCAAAGCAGGCTGATGGAGAAGCGCTGGGTGCCACACGCGGGTCAACTCTGCCAGTATCTCCTGACGTTGCTCTATGGAGTCTTCAGGCAGCAAGAGGAGATCCACCTCCAGATCCTCCACTGGGAAATGTGTTACGGAATATAATGCAGCTATGTGCACACACTGCCTATTGCTTTACATCCTCCACACACAGACATAATCACACTTTGGGCCCTGCCTTCACTATTCCCCAATTCAAAGCATTTATGCTATTTTTTTTCTTCTCCAGTCTCTGAAGGTAAAGAATGTGGTGGGAACAGAGATTTTGGGCATCAGCTGTTCCTTCCTGTGCTACCCAAAGTCCCAGGAGGTCAGACCTACTTGGTCTGGAGGGGAGCAGATTTGAGAGGGATGGGATATGTGTATCTGCTGTACTGAAGAAAGCAAGATTGTCACATCATAACCAACATAAAATACCGAAATGCACACGCACACACACACACAAATATATACACACTTTATGTACTTACAACTATTTTTCAACCATATTTATATATCGATTTTTATAGGCCTTATATACGTGATTATATGTGTTTAGGCAGGTAGGTGTAAATACATATACGCACTGCACTTAAATGCCATCGTGTCCTTACACATGACCACAGAGCTGTTCTCTCTCTGCGTTAGGTGCGGGCTCTGTCCCTGTGCACACACGTGCACGGAGCTGCCGCGGTGTCACTTCCCGGCCGTGTGGGCGCCGACACGCGCGCACACACACACGTACGTGTGCAACACCTGCCCACGCACCCGCGGGTCTGTCCTGGCGCCCCTCCCCGCCGTCACCGCCCCCGGCC